>VXAX01004541.1:269195-320159 GCA_013399835.1 Leptocoma aspasia | reverse complement strand
CACTAGGTATTGCCCACTGCTGGCTCTGAAGGCAACCACAGACTCCTCTTTTGCCAGTGTGTGTCTGTCCCTGTGATGGAGGCTTGTGGGGCTGTGAGAAATAGGGCCAGCCCATCCCTCGGAGAGTGGGATCCTCACTGGTGCTCCACACTCATCCCTTGAGATGTTCCCCTGTTTTTCCCAGCTCCAGTCTGGTCCTTAGGAGCAGTGGCAGCTGCCCACTATCCTGGAGTGTTGACAGAGGCGTTAGCCCTTTGTCAGAGCTGCTCTGGGGAGCACTGCTAAAATAAGAATTTAAAAAGGATGCCAACAGCTGGGCTGACTGCACCCAGCAGGATGGAGGAAAGTGGGACTTCTCTGGGACTTCACCCGTTCCCTGCCTGCTTTTTCCCCTGTTCCCTCCCTGCTTTTTCCAGCTGTTCCCTCTGTAGAAGCTGGGGATGAGAGGGACTGAAAGCTGGTGCCCAGGACTGAGTGTGTGAGTGAGGATGCTGTGGCTGGGATGAGCAGGCTCCCCTGCTCATCAAAATTATTTGTAGAATGATTTAGTAAATGCCAAATATGAGAGCCAGCAGGACATGGGCTGGTGCTGGGCACACGGGTGGGAGCAGCTGGATGAGGTGAACTCTGACAGATGGGGCAAGGAGATGGCCTCAGATGGGCATGGGGAGGGGAGAGGTGACAAAAGGCTGTGTGGAGGAGCTGGAGGTCAAAAGGAAGCAGGTGGTGGCAAATTGTGACAAGGACTTCAGCTTGAGGAAGGGGGGAGAGAGGTGCAGGGATCAAGAGCAGGTAAGGGCAGATGTGCACAGCTGGAGAAGCATCCTGGGGAGAGAGGGGGCTCTCTGGATGGGAAACACAAAAACTGCAGTCCTGGGCCAGGAGAGTACAATTAGGTAAAGGTTTGCTTGTGGTACAGGCAGCATAATCAGGAATTATTGTTGTGGTTTGTGTGGTAATAAAGGACTCTTAGTAATAATATTAGAAGGTTAAATAGGATTTATTAACATGACTTTATAATACAAAGGATTTGGGTTATTATCTGCCCAGTCTGGAGTATCTGAAGCTCTTGCTTCAAGCTCTGTCTAAGGAATGCCTGAATAGTTTACACAATCAGAGATAACAACTTTTTACTTTATAGGTTGAAAGGAAGAAAACTTCTATTTTTTATTATTAGGAGACAGGTAGAGAAACCATCTGTGTCCTTGAACACAGATTAGAGATTTGTTTATAGAAACTTGTATAGAGTAAAAAGATTGTAAAAGATGCTTTCTCATAAAAAAATTCTTTTCTGCAGGCCTGCATACAAAAAAGCTTATAATATGTTCATAGAACAAGGAATAGCACAGAGAGTTTAGGTTTGGTGTTGCTGTAAAGTACCTGATGTGTGCTTATATTTAACAAGTGTTTTTGGAGGATGCAGCTTGGATAGTGTGGGGGTTTGTATTAATGAATTAGAACTTTGCTTCTGCTGTGTTGCTCACCTGCAAAATTGAGGTGCTGATGCCCTTTCCTCTAACAATAGTGGTATGGAGAATTCATTAATATTTGTAGAAGGCTCAAATACTGTGCTGGAATAATTGGCTTGGTGTGTTCTGCCCTCAGAGAAGGATTTGAATATGGTGGATTTACTGTTCAAGGTGAGCCTTGAACAATAAAAATAAAGCAAAACTTAAGATGCTTGTTTGTTAAATAGTTTTTACTCTTTGTTCTTTCCTTTGTGCACTGACTGTGACCTGTGATCACTGGCTGTGTGATCCTGTAATTAAGAAAGGTTTTGGAATATTCCTCCCCAGAGGGTTGAGCAAGGATTTTCTGTGATACCTTAATTCAAACATCTACCTAACTGATAAATTATATATATATTTTAATATAACTAATCTTTTAATGTGTTTAGTATACACAATGCTATTTTTTTTCTTTCAATTTAATTGTTAGTCTAAGTGAGGGTTTTTTCCATTGCAAAAACCACTTTCAGAACAGAGAAATAATCTGGAATTGAATACAATGAGCTAGGAAGGGTTGAGTGAGATGAATCATCTTCAGTGGAGGAAATTAAAGATCACCTGAGACATAATTATTAAACAATGCTTTGAGGCTTTGAAGATAACATAAACTACTATTAACTTTGTGTGTTCCCAGAGGTAGTTTTTAAAATACTCCTATATACCCATCCTGTCTTGGCTGTTTCTTGTTTAGTATTTGAATTATGTTAGAAACTTGTCTAGGTGTAAAATTTATGTATATTGATATGAAGGTATAGCTTGTAAATAATTTCAGAGTTTCTCATTCAGTATTCTCTTGTTTAAAACACCCCTGCTTCCAAGTAAGTGTAGACTAAAATGAAAACCTGGTCACATTAAACAACAGTGACCAAGTTCTACTTTTACGTCTTTTTTCCCCCTGTCCTGAATGCTATCATGCTGCCTTCTGTTACTTGACATTTTTTGGGTTTCCCATCGTGTCTGTAATGATTAGGAGAGAGTTCTGAGCACACGTTACCTCTGTCCTTGACAGTTATTTTTGCTTTCCTGGGAGACAATAATTGTGCTGGTTATCTATCTTCATTTGCCACGATGGTAAGTACAGAGGGGAAGTGGGATAAATACTTCTGTAGTGTGCTAAAAGCCTTGAATGCTTCTGGCAACCTGTTTACAGAGTCCTGTCATGAAGATAAGCAGAAGAGGAAGAAAGAATTGGGTTCTTACTGTAGGCAATAAAACAAAGTGGCCTGTTATTGTGTATTTTGACCCCAAAGATGGTGATATCTTACATTTTAAACCAATTTTAGTAGAAACTTGTTAACAACTGAGAAAAAACGTTTACATTCAGCCTACTTGATTGAATTACTTCTAAACACAGCTACATCTTTTGCCTAAAAGGAAGTGGTGCTATTTGAAATTAGGTTCACGAGTTTTTTTCAAGATTTTGTACCTTAAAGAAGTACACAAAGGCAGATACAACCAGACCTAACGAAGGAGTCAGGAATGGACCATTTCCTGTGGTGGAAAATCCTGCTGTCTTGAGCTATCTATCAAGAATAAAGATGAGATGCTACTTGAGACCTCAACCTACTTCTTCTATGCCAAATTTTAGAATAACCCTGCCACCTGTGGTGTGGGTGTACACAAAGGAGGGGACATTTTTTCTCTTATTTTTTCATTTTTCATTTTCACCACATAAATGGCATGAAGTACTCATGTCATACTGTGCTGGTTTTATGGTGTTATATCATGTGATTGCCTTGCCTTTTGTGGCCTATTCAAAGATACAGAGTGCATTTGGTTTTTACTTTTTTTTTTTTAATGGAATGGGCAAAAATTGGTTTTGGCACCTGATGCCCACTCCAGCATGGGATGATATCCTTAGTTACAGGTTGCATATCTGCTAAAATAGCATAGTTGTTCCTCTAATTCTGACGACAGGGATCTGTGAATCGCTATTTTAGAGCAGTAAGTATGTAGCTCAGAATTGGTTTTGCTCCCTAAAAGCCTCTCATTACAGCTTTTCTGTCCTCCATCCCCCCTCCTTTGTGGTGACATTTCTTACATTACAGTGGGGTTTGCTCTGGGTCCCCTGTACTCTTAAGCACGAAAAGTAGTGCAGCATCACTGTATTGCTGTGGTCTGTGCAGTGACAAAGGACTCTGGACAGTAATATCAGAAGGCTAAATATGATTTATTAACATGGTTTTATAATTCAAAGAATTGGGTTATTATCTGCCCAGTTTGGAGCACAGAAGCTGCTGCTTCCAGCTCCGTGCAAGGAATGCCAGAATAGCTCACACAATCAGAGATAACAACTTTTCACCTCATAGGCTGAAAGGAAGAAAAACCCCCATCTCCTGTTATCAGGAGACAGGCAGAGAAACCTCTGTCCTTGAAACACAGCTCAGAGATTTGTTTATAAAAACTTGTACAGAGTAAAAAAACACTTTCCCATGAGAAAAAAAATTTCTGCAGGCCTGCATGCAAAAAAAACCTGATAATATGTTCACACAACATCACTGCAGCTGCAGAGGCTGTTTTTGAGTCTGTCTTCTCTTGCACATACAGGTGAGTCCTCCCTCTGAAGCTGTGAGGTTTCCATTTGGCATCTGTGGGAACAGACACTTCCCAAGGAGATAAATCTGTCTTGTAAAGCTTAGTTCTGTAATGTGTAGCCCCCTTCTTTTACGTCTTTATTTTCATTTTTAAAAATCTTTTTATGAGCTGGAATTTAGCATAAAGATACCCATAATATAAAGACCTTTTAAGAGCAAAACATATATAAAAACTGGATATTGGAGTACTGGATATTGGTACTTAAATACTTGTTGCTTCTAAGATGGCCTGTCTANCCTCTGTTTCTCTCTCTCTACTTTAGCTCATCGTATGTAATAATTTTGAAATTTTAAAGTCTCTTCCTGAGGACTGGGGAAAATAACAAAGCCAAGGTGTGTGGGAGGAGAGTGGGGTTTGTGTGTGTACGTGTCATGGTTTTTTGTGGTCTGTGGAGGTCTCCACAGATGCTCATCATGCTGTTTGGAAAGCAAAGCAGCACGGCTTAAAGCATGATATTTGTAGAATAATTTGGTAAATGCTGATGATTTGGAAACCTCATGTACTGCACTTATTCCAAGCCTTTCTTTCAGGGAATGCACTGAAAGCTGTGGTAGGAAGACCCTGCAGTATTAGTTACAGCACTCTTGTTTGGGAAATTTAGATTTCCTTCATTGTAATTAATTATGGAACCAGAAAAAAAAAAAAGGGGTTTTGCTTTTATAATAGCATTTCTCACATATTTAAGTCATGTCCTCTGCTTTAGCCTTTTGTTCTCTGATATTGGCATTGCTTTTAATGTGTTTTGATGTCTTGTGAGTGCCAGCTTTCAGACAGGATATTCTGCCCACCTTGCTCTGTGGCCTCCTAATAGCTTCAAAATGTAATCATTAAAAAAAAAAAAAAAATTATTGCTGGTGTTCCTGCTAACGGCAAGAAATGCAGAAGAGGAGGGACACGAGGCAGTTCTATTTAAATAAAAGCTTATTTTCAGAAACAAAGGTTTATGGAGAAGAAGGGAGCTCTTAGTACCCCAATCACGTTTCCTGTTACGGATGAACCCACAGCAATGGATGCTATCAAAGTTGTCATATTTTATTCATGAGTTGTGGTATGCTTGGGTGAAATAAGAAAAGCAATGGTCCAAATCATAATTATGGTGTAAAAAGATAAAACAGTTATTATTGTGACTTTTTAAAAGAAATTATGAAATCTCTCAAATCATGTAAAACTCATGGAGAATGACTAAGTATGTTAGTTATTTATGGTTCTTTGTTGTGGGTGTTGTGAAACACCTCACCAATAGCCTTCATACTTATTTTGGAAGAAAATATAAATGTGTGCCTATGTATGTTCCAAGAAGCAAAGACATCTAGAATATTGAATATAAACATAAAGAGGCTGACAGCAGAAATTACACTTCAGTAGAGAAGGGCTCTCACAAATGTATTATGCCTCATGCTATTATCATGCAGTTAATAAATAAAACAGACACCCAGGATTTAATTTGCTTTAGCAATAACATGGAAGTGATTTTTTTTCCTCAGGGAAAGAAAACAAAAGGGAGAATTAGTTCATGAAACATGTGTTGTTTAATGCTCGTATAAATCATTTATAGAGTGTTAAAAAACCCTGAAATCATAACATTTCAGTAATACATGACCTATGCTTTAAAAGTAATTAAAAAACTATTTAGACTGTCAAATCTTTGAGAGTTTTTGTACCAAGAGAGCACTTCAGCATATGCTTGCTTTGAGCTTCAAGGATAATTTCATTGTCTTTAGTTGGATTATTCATGTGATAAAACGACTAGAATTAAAAACCTGTGTTGGTGTACCCAGGTCTGTTAGCTGCATTAGGCATAGTAACCTTTCTCCACAGTGAAGAAACCCAGTCAGATTCCTGCTCAGCTGAAACTTCCCTTTTAATGAACTATTTCAAGTAGTATTTTGATTTACACATTCAAGAATGCAGGTTTTCACCTGGGAGGCAAATTCTAATTTCTGTGTGGCTTCACTGAAGTTAAACTGGGATTTTCAACAAAGTCAGAGTGACATAGGCATTCAGCTTCTCTCCTGTTCCAGTGGAGTCTGGATCTTAAATTTTTTTTAATGGGTTATTTATTGACTGTATCTGTTAAATTCATAGTAAACTTAGGAATCATAAAGCACTTCAGAAGTAATTGTGGGGTTTTTTTAAAATTATGTTGCCATAAATTATGAGCAGTGTTTATTATTACCTGGAAGAAGAGTGCTAAATGAGAAAGCAGAATTATTAAATACTGCTCAAAAATATGAATGGTTCAATCTCTCTCTCTTCTATTAACCTTATTTTTGATTTCTGGATTACAAACACACTTGGAGTTATAGTGGGAGGAAATAAGATCAAACCTACGAATTGCAGAACTTGTCTTCTATATCTGATTTTTGGTTCTAGGGGCTCCTCACCTTCTGGTACCACCCTAAGTTCCCTTTAAACAAATGCAGAATGTGTTTTGTCAAGTTTTGGTATATATTATCATTTTTTAAAAGTGATCTCTAATATTTTTATGTGACTTCAAGCATACATGAAAATGTGTTGTAGAAGGGGAAGAAAAAAATGGTTTAGCTTGCTTTTTTATGAAGCCATATTTTTGAGTGGCTCATTATTTGTGTGTGGCATTAGTATTTAATATATTCTTGAAATAGATCCCTGGAGTGGCCAGTATTCCTCCTGCAGAATGGATGGCACACTGGGAATGGTTCTCAGCAATTACTGCATTTTCCCAGTGTTGCCACTGGCTCTGTTCACATGTTGCTGGTGTAAGTCCTTGTTCTTTCTGTTAAAATGTTGTTAT
Source organism: Leptocoma aspasia (assembly GCA_013399835.1). Classification (NCBI taxonomy): domain Eukaryota; kingdom Metazoa; phylum Chordata; class Aves; order Passeriformes; family Nectariniidae; genus Leptocoma; species Leptocoma aspasia. The sequence goes on along the minus strand of VXAX01004541.1, from coordinate 313,283 downwards.
TTTCCAAATTGGCAAAGAACAATCTTTATAGACACAGTGATAACCTTATCTAGTTAGGTAAACAGTGCAAAAGATGATACAATCAGTGACTCCTGAACTAATTAACTAACAACACATGTAATTTGATTAACTCACATGATTTAAGAGCAGATTATGTGCTTTTAGTGATAGTGAACTTCTGGAGCATTTCAATGAAGCATTTAATTTCAGGGATCAACCATTTGTAAACAGTCTTGATTTCAGCATGAATCCCCTGAGGAAACAATGGAGCCTACTTGAGAAGAGGAGCTCAGCAGCTGCTTAAAATACTTGAAATAAGTTCAAGTAGCTGCCTTGAGTAACAGGTGATGTGCAGCAAGGTGATGTGTGTTGTTGAGAGCAGGAAACCTGCTCCAAAGGTCCTTGGCTGCCTGCAGGGGTCTGATTTTGGTCCATAGCAGCCAGTTGGGTTGGTGGCTGTCAGTCACTGGGTGTTGCTGTGGTTTGTGTAGTGACAAAGGACTCCTGGCAATGATATTAGAAGGTTAAATATATTTTATTAACATGATTTTATAATTCAAAGAATTGGGCTATTATCTGCCCAGTCTGGAGCATCAAAGCTGCTGCTTCCAGCTCTGTGCAAGGAATGCCAGAACAGCTCACACAATCAGAGATAACAACTTTTCACCTCATAGGTTGAAAGGAAGAAAAACCCCCATCTCCTGTTATCAGGAGACAGGCAGAGAAACCTCTGTCCTTGAAACACAGCTCAGAGATTTGTTTATAGGATCTTTTACAGAGTAAAAGATGCTTTCCCATGGGAAGGGTTTTTCTGCAGGCCTGCATGCAGGGAAACTGATAATATGTTCACACAACAACTGGGCTTTGAGTGTAGCCAGGCTGCTGCTTCTCCTTGTGACCCCAGTGCTTTCCTTGCTCATTCTGATCATGTGGGTGGAAAAGCCAAGGAGAAAGCCCTGGAGGTAGGAGACCCATGGGAATTTTCTCGATACAGGCTTTGCCACAGCTGCCTGCCAGCTGTGGTTGCTCTGCCACAGAGGTTAGGCACCTTTGGTGGCTGGAGAAGCACAGCTGGCTGCCTCCACTCTTGGCACGTGTTCCTTTGCAGGTCTTGCACAGGATCTGCTGCTCTGCTCCTTCCAGAGTGCTCAATTGCCGTGGCTCACTTTGAAACGCTGATAGAGCAAACAAAGGACTTGAGACTCTGTGACATCTACTTAATTAGTATGAGTGTGGTCACTCTAGCTGGTGCTCAAGTCAAGGCAATTTTCAAGTAGTGAGGAGTCTGATGCTAAGCCACTAAATCAGCTAAATTAGTGGTTGAGGAGAAACTATGATTTGATAAGTATTCTCTGTTTGATTTTTCAGTGACTCAAAATCCTCCTGCCCCTGGCATCTGGAGTTTCAGGACTGGGTTTGCAATGGCTTCCTGAAAGGATTTTTATTTATATGTATATATAATTCTAAACGCTGGAATGAATTTCGTTAGGAGAGACCTATTTGTAAACTAGTTTACAAACATGTATATCAAAATGACAGCAATAAATGAGCACTTTACAAATAAATATAGCCAGGGGTAGTTTTGCATGATGCTAAAGCAGAGTTTACATTGAATTACACTATTTTTCCACCTTCTCTAGTGGAACTGCTTTTGCTGTATAGTCATGGGAACTTACCTTTGTGACATTAGCCGTTCACCCTGGTAATTGCTCCATCCTCTAATTTAATGAAAACCCATTAAACCGAAACAATAATTAAAATGAGACATCATCTCTGTAGGAGGCTTGCATATTAAAATCACCAAGCATTTCACTGCAGACGGATCTTATTCTTGAGAAACACTGTTTGAAGCAACATGTAAAAAGTGATTTACAATGAATAATCATAATTTAGAAAGCTGTGCTGTTGAACATGATTTCCTACTGTTTATTACTGACTCTGAGCGGAGCTAGCAAGGCAAAAACATTTACAGTGTTTTTTCATGCTGGTGAGAGTCCTCAGAAGCAGAGATGTGCTTATGAGAATACATCATGCCCTCTTTGGTCCTCCCTGGTAGCATAGTTTTTCAGAGAAGGGTGAGGTGTTTTGACCCCTCTCTTTGGGTTGCTGGCAGGTGGAACAGGTGATCCTGGTCCCCGCTGTTCTAGTGCAGGGAGAGCTACAAAGTGCCAGCTTAACATAAATTTACATTTATTTCCCACTGGCAGTACCCCCCAGCTTACTGAACCCATCATTTAGCCTGGGTGCAAGCAGTGCAGGCAGGTGGGGGATGTCTGGAGCCTTAGTGCTTCTGGCTGAGTTGAGCTCCCAAAATGCTCTGAGGGATGTACATGGCTCTGTGCCTTTTCCTGCCCCAGGAGCATGTTGTGAAAGTCTTCTATTTTCTTAGCATATAAAGAGCAATTGATGTGAATTTTTCCCTATAGCTCGAAACAAAAAATTGGTGGTATCTGCAGACATCTACATTTTGCCCTTGGTAGGCTGGGAGGGACAAGTACCTGAAGCATTTCTCTGCTTGGCAGTGAAATTCTTTTCGAAGAAGATCCCCATAATTAGCATTATCATCCTTCTGGGGATTTTTGCATCTGTTTGTGACTGGAGTGGAAGGGTGGAAGTGAGTTAGAATGGGCATTTATCACTGGTGTTTCACATTGTTGGTTTTGGGGTTTTTGTGGGGTTTTTTTGTTTTGTTTTGGGTTTTTTTTTTGTTTTTACCAGTTCTTAAAAGGATGTTTTGTGAGACCAGTGTGCAGGAAGGGAGTTGGTGCACTGCATCCCACTTGACTTTGGTGAAGCACCTGCTTCAGTGAACAAGAATGTTTTTGTGATGCTGTTGTGTGTTTTCATCCTCAGCAACTGTTAGGAACTGCCTACACTGAGAGTTGCTCGTTTTGGATCATCTTTCTAATCTTGGTTTCATTTTTGTAAAGCTGGAGACTTAAAAAAAAAGTAGGGCGCTGGGGTGATTTTCTGTTTGTTTTGGTTTTTAAATACAGTTTTCAGTTTTATCGGATTTTTCCCATAGCAAGGTAAAAGCCAAAAAGCTGTAATATTCAATTCTTTAATTGCTATAGCTTAAATCCATATTCTGTGTTGTTGCAGGATTAATTTCTACTTGCTTGTCCAGAGTGACTTGTTCAAAGGTTCTACTGAAAGCATGCTGAAGCAAATAGCTTTAAAATGATTGAAGTTACCAATAAAGCAATGTGTTCTGCAGTATGTTCTCTGCCAAGGGAAGGAAAAGGTATTCAAGCAGGCTAGTGAATGATAAAATGTGCCTATTGCTTTAGAAAATGAGTTGATTCAGAACTGAATTTCAGTATTTTTCCTCTAATGGATGCATCTATTAAAGAAAAATTATTCCCCAGATGGATTGGGATACGGCTTTTAACAACTGGTGCACATTTCTCATCACTTAAAATTTCATCCCAAATGGTCATGTATTTCCCTTTGTGCTGTGGATTGTTGCCAGTGCCAAAGGAGGCTTGGCAAGAACTTTGCTTTCTTTTCTAGCATTGTCCTTTTCCTTCTCTAACTCATTTTGTCTGCTTCTGTGTGGTGGTGATTTTTCTTACACGGTTTCTAATGGAGCTGATGCCAACTCCTGAATTTCTCTTATCTGGAGCTTTTAATGTGTTCATGGTTACAAATGGCAGAAGCCTGAGGTTTTAATTTTTAGTTGCTAGAGCTGGTGATGCATAGAGGGATCCACACAGGAAGGTGTGACTTGAGGGTCTAAATCAGGCTGGGTAAGGACTGCTGCTGGTCCTGAGTTACTGTACCTAATTCCATTGGGCATTTAGGGTTAGTGTGCACTGAAATATCTGAATGGTTCATATGTGTGAGGTAAAGCTTGGCCTAACATCCCTGGCCCAAACAAAAGTGACTCCTCTCCCTGAGAGAGAGATGAGGACAGACTATTCTAGAAGTGTTAAACTAACTAAAATATTTAGTTTTGTTCCTTTACATTAATAGTGAAAAAGAAAATAGTTTGGTAGGGGAAGATGTGTCCTAAAAAGTTTTGGGTTTTTTATTTTCTTTTTTTTCAGTTAATAAACTTTCTTTATACTTTCTTAAAATTTAAGCCTACTTACCTTCCTCCTAATACTATCTCACAGCAAAAGATAAGTAAACTAGCAAACTACCAACACTAAACCCACCACACTTAGTGGTGCATTAGCTAAAAAAATATTCTACATTTAGAAAATTTTAAATTAGCGAACTCAAACCACTGGACAAAATTAGTATTTCCTGCCCAGTTTCAAACTAAAACTAACACAGCCCCAGAGCAGCATCGCCATTCCTTTGGTTTTATGGTGGAGTGAGAACACACCTATGCTAAAATAAAAACTTGAGACTCATTTTGAAGGCGCTGATAGTGAGCGTTGTGAGTAATTAAGAGTTGTGGGTAAAATTCCTGCGTGTGGCTCAGGGTGTGGGAGCTTGCTGCAGCTGGGCAGGGCGCTGTGGGTGCTGAGCCCCTGTGTCAGGGCAGCCCTGGGTGCTGCTTCCTCTTGTAGCTCTTTTTGGCTTGGCAGGGGCTGAATGGGCTCTCAGGGGACAGGGCACCCAGGACAAGGCAGGGTGGCATCCCTGGCTATGGGGGAGGTGGTGGGTGGTAGTCACTAAATGGTTATTGTTGTCTGTTGTGGCAAACTGGACCGTGGGTTTGTGTTTGGCACTTCTTCCTTGGAGCCACAGCTTAAGAAAAAAGGAATTAAAATGAAGCAACGCACATGCTGTCTCTGACAAAGGTGTGTCTTGTGCTTTTGTTCTGCTGAAGGTGGAAAGTTGCCTTTACTTGATGCTCTGAGATGATTTCTGTCTCTTGGACTTGCAGGTGACTGAGTATGCTTGCTTTCTTTCCTTGCTTAATTTTAGAAACACTCTGGTATGTTTTAAAAAACCCTCCAGACAGTCACTATTTCATATTAAGAAAATGTAATCACATAGAAGGGCATATGAAAGTCGTATCTGTGTTTGTTTATTTATTTTGCTGAGATTGCATTATCATTCAAGCATGAAGCGATGTTTCACTGAAGATTGCTGTATAAACCTATATTGTTCTATATTATGTGGGAAATATGACATTTCATTACAAGCAGACAGTTATTTTTATAGAGAGCATAAAAAGTATTTTGCCTTTCAGGCACCTGTGGTGAGGGGGTGTATGTATTCTCAATTTTTTTTCCCTTTTATTTTGAAGTGTGAAGATCTACCTGAAAACAGAAGGCTCTTATTCTAAATGGATTGCTCTCCCAGCTCATTTGTATGGTGTTTTCTGCAGAAATCAAGCAAAACACAAACCCAGCGTTCCTGGGGATGGTGTGTGCCAGGGGAGGCTGTGACATGGGGACAGGAGCTGGGCCATGCAGTGCTGGCCTCAAAACCCCTCCTTGCCAGCACTGGGGCAGGCTCAGCTCCAGAATCCCAGGCTGTGTCCTCTGTCCCCTACTCACCTTAGGAGGCCAGTTGCATTTACCATCTTATTGCTGTGATCTGTGCAGTAACAAAGGACTCTGGACAATAATATCAGAAGGCTAAATATGATTTATTAACGTGACTCCATAATTCAAAGGATTTGGGTTATTATCTGCCCAGCTTGGAGCATCTGAAGCTGCTGCTCCCAGCTCTGTCCAAGGAATGCCAGAATAGCTCACACAATCAGAGATAACAACTTTTCACCTCATAGGCTGAAAGGAAGAAAAACCCCCATCACAGGCATAGAAATCCAAATGTCCTTGAACACACATCAGAGATTTTGTTTATAGAAACTTCTACAGAGTAAAAAGACAGTGAAAAGATGCTTTCCCATGGGAAGAATTTTCTGCAGGCCTGCATGCAGGGAAACTTATAATATGTTCTTACAACGCCTTCTCACCATGTGGGAAAAGCCCCCTTGTGCTTACTGAGGGTAGAAATGCTGTGGAAAACAGCATTTCTGTAAACATTTTTGCATCAGCCAGTAAATTTTTCACCTGGTTTGCAGCAGGGATGTCCCAAGGTGCTGGTAATGGCTGGATTTGCTCCCCAAATATATAGCAGTGTACTTAGAAGCGTGTTAATTTCTAAAAGCCTGGTTATATAACTTCCTTTGTACCAATTACTCTAGCATAGTGTTGCAAAGCAGTCTGTAAATACTATTTGTTACCCACTAGCTTCAACCCAACACTGGAATTTCAGAACTTTGGGTCTTACAGACTTTCACCAACAGAGAACAAATATCACTGTTTCATGTTGTTTTAGTATGCTTTTATCTATGAAGAAGTGGTAGAGAATAGCAAAATGTTTCAAAGTATGTTTCTAACTGAAGTAGTCAGTGCACAGATGAACCATGGATGATTCTGAGCAAGGAGCCCTATATTTTTGTATAAAATTTGACGGATAGGTGGTGGGATGTGGGCCTTCCTATAATGAGAAGCTGTTGTACTTTGCAAGGCTTTAAACTGAAGTTTAAACATATATGTTCTCCTGACAGCACTGCCTGTGCTTTCATGTGAAAGAATTCTTGAAAGCTTTGTTAAGTCATATTTTATTTCTGGCAACTGTAACACCTTTAAGGAAAAAAAAAAGAAGTAAGATATGAAGGTTTTTAACCTTCAAAAAATGATAATCATCTTCATCTGTCAGGTCTTGGACATTTTACCTCTGAGTCTGACTTGTGCCTTGGAACGTGCTACCAGTGGGTTGTCTGTTTCTGCAGATAGCAAACTGGATATTGGTGAATTTATGGGTCTGTGGGAGACACAGTTTTGTATCTCTTGCATCAGCTTTTTAAAAAGAAACTACATGATATTTATGGCCAATAATAACACCTGCTTGGGGAAGATAATGATGCAGATACAAAAACCTAATAGATAAAGACAAAACCTTGTCTTCTGTGCTGGATTGTTTTTTCTTCTGTTCCACTATATGATGGCAGTGGAGATGATTTCTGCTCTTGGAAGCTTTATCCTCTGCTCTGGTAAAAGTGGCACTGGACAGACAAGTAGTTTATTGTTGTAAAGTGGGTGCTATATTTATTTATCACGGGATTTCGAGCCCCTGGCAAAGATTTTTAAGTGGTGACTAGTAATTTTGGATGTCTAACTGTGGTACTTCTCACTGGTGAGCCTTTCAGAGTGCAAGCATGTTAGGAGTCTGGGTGTGTAAGCTCATTTGGAGGGCTTTAAGCTGCACAGGAAAAAGAGACACCCAATTACCAAACATGCTTGAATACTTTTTCCTTGGAGTTTGGTTTCAGTCCATGGCATTCCCTCAGTAGTTGTGTGTGTTGGAGGTTTTAGGTTGTTTTCCAAGCCAGTCTCTCTTCTCTCTGCCTGCAAAGCCTCATTTAATGACACAATGGGGCCTTTTTATAGTGTTGGGGATTTTTTTTTTTTTTTCCACTTCTACAGTGAAATTCTGAATTGTAATTTTCGTCACTCCTTTGTGTGTTACATCATGCATGCTGGGCTGGATGCTCAGCATTCAGTGGAGTTTCTCTGGTTTTCTACCAGCTGAGAACTTGTGCCAGCATTTTTGGCTTCACAGTAAAACCCTTGGAAAGCAAGCACACTGCGTTCCTAATCGGTTGTGACATCCAGGAGCTGCAAGTGGCTCAGGTCTTGCAAATGTGTGACAAAGGCCCAGCATGAGAGACGTGGCAATGGGCAGGAAGGTGGAATGCCATGATTTCTCTGCTCTTTTGTTAATTGTCTTTGGTAATGACGATGTGTAGTGAATAAAAGGATGAGTTAAAAATGAATGTGGTGGGAGATGATGCATTTGAATCTCAGAAGATCAACTATGAGGAGGTATGGTGCTGCTTGGACATCATCAGGATTAGCAAGGCTGGAATGTTTCTGCATCTGCCTGGTCAGGCTGTAGTTTAATAAATATTGTATGAGCTGTCATCCTCTGCTTGTTTAAACTGAGAAATCCCTGAAACAGCTGTGGATTGCAAGTGTGCCTTGTATTTATTTCTCAGGCAGGAGCACAGCTGTAGAGCATTATTAGCAATAATACATCTCTGCCTTACACTGTGCAAGGACAGGTTTCCTGTGATGTACGAGGTAACAGAGTCAGTGGTAAAAACTGAAACTGGAGCTTGGTGAATTGTGCTGGGAGAGGCAGTGCCTGAGATATCTCAGAATTTAGGGGCCTATTTGTCTGACTGCAGCACACCTTATTTACAGCAACTTAATCTGCTCGCAGCAGACACAAATGGCTCAACATCCCGTCAAAAAATTCATCAGAAAATCAGTAACTGACCAGTTGTGAACTTGTCAGAGTGACAAGTGGGCATGCTGACAGAGATGGCATTTGGGTTTTTTTCATTGAAAAAGTGCAGTGGTGGATCATGGCAGATGACTTTCAAAAACGAAAAATATTGATGCGAAAATGAAAAATGTAATCTTGAATCTTTCTGACTTAGCATTTTTACTAGACCATTAATTCCCTTTTTTTTTTTCCTTTAAAAAACAAAATTCTCAGATACAGAAAGAGAAATCCACGCAGCACCCCATGTGAGTGAGAAGTTAATTCAGCTCTTCCGAAATAAAAGTGAGTTCACGTTTCTGGCCACTCTGCAACAAAAGGCATCGACTTCTGGAGTTATATTGTCCATCCGAGAGCTAGAGCACAGGTAAGAGGAATTTCTTTCTCTCTCTCTCTCTTGCAGCAGCAACATGAAAGATACTGAGTGCTCAGTGGTCTGTTTGGACAATGTGTTGAAATGGTAGATGTGAAATCTAACATGCAAGTTAGAGCCTTTCTTCATAGTTTGCAATTTGCTATTTTTTTTCTAGTTCTTTTTTTTTTTTTTTTTTTTTTTGTTATAGGAGGAATTCATTATTTATGTATCCCGGTCTGTAAAGTAACTTAAACAGAAAGATCAAAGCCAATGTAGTATAGATGCAATGCACTTTGGAAGTTACAAACCTTGTAATGCAATTTTCCTGACTAGTTTTATTATATGTGCTTTGGAGTTTGCTTTTTCATAAAAGTTAAACTTGCACTTTTCTTGCTTCACTATGTTTTATAACATTATTAAATGATACATTTTCTTTGAGATTCAGCAACTAAGCTATTAAGCAATTAAGCTATTTGTGCTTCCATGTAATACTGTGTATGTTTTCTTCCCAACATAAATACATGGTATTCCTATTTCATGTATGTCTCTTCTCCCCCCCTTCTCCCCTTTTTTTTTCTGGTTGTCAGTGTAGGAGGAAAAAGAGGTCTCTTTGATTATCTGTTTTAGTGGCAGACATCAGTTTGTTGCCAAAAAAGGTGTACTTTGTATTATGGTTCATAATACAATTCCAATGTTTTAATGTTTCAAGTGTTGTATCAAACAGTCTCCTATTTGTAACTTTGTGAATGCTTTTTAGTAATTTCTTAGCTCTTGAAGGACCTTTGTGTCTAGTCTGACCTGTAAAAGACTAGTGCTGGTCTTTTCTGTTGTAATACAAGTAATGGGGCATTCTTTGGTTGCTCCTATTTCAAATCTACTAGCAGTAATTCTGCAGCACTTCTATTAAAGGAGTCCTACTGGCATTTGCCTTAATCATGCACACAATACTCAATTGTCAGCCCAATTCCTTCCCTTTTTGTTGAGGAAGTGTATGAAGGAGAAGGCAGTGATTTCATCACGACCAAATTGTCAGTGATGCATTTTGCTAGTGCAAACAGCACTATTTCCCTATTCTGTGCTTTTCTTATTGGTCTTTCTTTTACTTTATTCTTTTTTTGCATTTTTCCCACCACGTCTCAGTCTAGAAGAATGTTGTTTTCTATTAGGGAGGGATCCCTCCCTCCATCCCTTCCTGTTCTCCTTCTCTTACTCTGTCATTCCTTTTGCACTACTTTTCAATTTCTCCAAGCTTTTTCAGGCCGCTTGAAGTCACGGTTAACAGGATGAGTTTGCCACGTTAAGAGTTTGTTTATTATTTATTTGAGAAAGAGGACATTGAGGATAGCCATTGAACAGAAAAATGCTGTCACATGCCTGCACTTAGCAAAACCCAAGGTCAAACTAGGCAGCAGTGGTGATTATACAATGCAAGGCACGTGGATTTTTAGATATGGCATCTACTGAATGCAGCTCCTTGAGTCCTCTATCTTGACAGGCAGAGGCTTGTAGGGAGATGTGCCATGCAGGAGTAATCTTGGTTCAACAAAATACACTGCTGTTGTCCTCTCTGGGACTGAGGTTATCTATAATATTTAAAATTATGACATCTGCTTAAAAATACATAGAGTTGAAGGATTGCCTGCTAGTCTCAGTTAAACCTTTGTAGCTCTGTGTAGTAACTGAGGAAGGTACAGGCTCTGTAATTCCATGCAGGAGTCAGAACAGGCATGTCTGGTGTTACTTCGGGTGGATTACTGTGGCTTTTTTGGACTCACTGTGTGTCCCTTAAAGCCATTGTTTGTTTCTCAGGTTGCTACTCAGCCCTTGGGAAGGATCCTGCTTTCAGATCCCCAGGTCTGTGGTGACAGGAATTAATAAAGAGGATGACAGTGGAGAAAGTATTTTTTTAACACAGGTGAGAAGTAGAGAACAAAGGTTTGGGGCACTGCTGAAGAGGACCCTGCTTACATTAGGTGAATGCAATAGCAGAACTTTCAGGTTGACAATTTTTGATGTTTCTCTAACAGCTCCACTCACTCTGTAGCTTTGCATGGGAAGTGAAATGGGTGCAGACACATGTCACAGGCCAAGCTTTTAATAATTGTTGCTCCTGCTAAGCTTCTGATAATTATCATGGTTCTGTTCTTGATGACATCCATTTTTTTTGGTCAAGCTTTGTCAATTTTCCCTGTGTCTATGAAAACAGACACTGCAAAGAGGACAATAAAGAGTATCTTTATTTCATCAGGAACAAGATGTGTGGGAACAACTATAAGGGTACAACTGTTCCTTAACCAGTATAGTTTTTGACCATGGAAAACCCAAGAACTCTTCTCAATTTCTTCTCTTTGCACAAAATAGGAGATATTACAGTTAAAGGCTTGCTTTTTTTGACTTACCAGCATACCAAAAGTGGCCAAACTAAAAGTTCAAGCCTTCAGAACATATAGGAGGTATACAACAAGTGACAAAAAGAAGCTCTGCTAGCTGTGGATACCAGAGTTCATACCTCTATGGGAAATGTCTTTTTTTGTCGTGCACAGATTTAATAGATGAGAAATAGGTGTTATTCCAAGCAATAAAAAGGTGTGTGTATATGTTCTGCTTTTTGATGTGGTGGAGATGACTGTCCTAAGGTAGTGTAAGGCATAGAAGGCCTGGTTTAAATTTAATTTCTCTTGTAAGTTCTAGCAGGTTTTTATTTTCCAATAGAATGGAGCTCTTAAACTGAAGATAATAAAATAAGATTAATACAATTTTTCTTGAAGTCAGTAATCTAGATATATGATTTTGTTATTCTAAATGGATATTTTGTAGCAATTAGAGATTTGCTGTTAATTTATATCATAATTTGATGGACAGGCCAATGACAACAATGCATCTTTGTTAACATTTTGTTGAATCAGTTTAATGATGATAAAGACTTTGTTTTCATGCTTCAAATGTATTAAAGTAAATCTTGGAAAATGGAAATCTTAATTAATGCAGATAAATTCTAATGGGACAGTCTGATAGTTTGTGCAGCCTGTGTGTATAGTTATGTGGAATACAGTAGTAAATCTGAAGATTGTTTTCTTTCCTAAATTAGAGATAATAAAAAATAATATAGGATGGACAGACATGCTGCTTGGGGATGTAGAAGGTGGAAACTATTTACTTGATCAGCGAATTATGCTAGCCAATTCTTCCTAGATAAGCTTTGTGAGCTATTTTGCTCACAACCTGTGACTCTTGAGACACCAAAACACTTTAGAAAATGCCATCAAGATATTTAAAATGCCAGCCACAATGAATTCCTCATTTCAGCAGTGATTTAATACAGTTTCACCTGAAGCTGTCTGCCTGCTCCTTACCTGCTCTGGCCTTGCATGGTCCAGAGCCCAAGAACATAAATTAGATGGAGTCAGAATTGCCTTTGGGCTGTTTAATCTCTGGGTTTGAGACATGTTCATGGCTCTTCTCCACCACTGGCCAAGATCAGCATCTGGAGAAATATGTCAAGGATGTTCAGGTACCATGTGTCATTCTTTCTGAAGAGTGTTTCATAATGGGAGATCTCACCATAATAGAATAAAGGACTGAGTCATAAGATGATTGTTTCAAAGATTTTCTTACAGGAAGCATTAACAACTTAATTTTTTTTTCCTGAATTATTTTTTAAAAAATATGCTTCTAACCTGTATCTAGGACCTGAACTTCAGAAACTTTATGCCATGCCAAATATCTGGAAACCTGTAAGCTGATTGTACTGCTGTAGTGAAATGGATTTACTGGGTTGAAAATCTGCCCCTTCACTATGTAGCAGCAAGCTGTGTTGATATAAGTATTCAGGAGGATTCTGATAAATGTGTCAGGCTCATAGTGAGGCTTTTATTCCTTGCAGGTCAGTTTTGGGTGGGCAGGTAAAATAGGCCTGAGACTCCAGTCCCTTGTTGGCACTTTCCCCAAGTGACACCGTGAGTGCCTCCTGAGGCTGTTGAGGAGCAGATAGAAAGCTGTATGTTCACAAATAACAGCTGGAAAGCTACCAGGCCATTATATGTTTAATTAAAACCACAAAGGAGTAATAAGCTAGTTAAATTACTCACTGAAACCTAGCTGATAAAAAGAAGCCTCTGCAAGTGACTCCTGACCCTAGTAGTAAACCTGAAAAATTGGATTTACTCCCTGCTATGGTTTAGATTATTCTCTGCAGGATGGATTGGATTCCAAGATGCCCAGGATTCAGAAAGGGAAGGAAAAACTCTGCAGATGTATCCATTAACCTTTTTCTTTTAGGGTAAAGGGCACATCTTTATGAATATTTATATGTTGAACTGCTAAACTGGAAAGCTGTAAATAAAGACTGAGCCTTACTTCCACCTCTCTGAATGAGCTGATGTGAAATATGTGAGGCATTTACATGTTTTTTTCCTTCTCGAAAGGTCTTTAGAGATGCAAACGCAAATAGAATTGTGCTCACCTGCTTCTGTTCTTGGGGTTAAAGTACGCAAAAGAGTAAAGTGAAGAAGAACTGTTATATAAATCTTGCACTGATTTAAGCACTGTGAGAGAGGAGTTACTACTGGAGGAGTTACTTTCCATCCTGTGGCTTCCTGCTGAGAGCAGGTGTTTCATGTACACCAGGCTGACAATTGTTGTCTCTCTGAAGCATTAACATGCTGCTCATAACCAGCTGTGGAAACACATTCATTGGACCACGTTGGCAATTGGAGGGGAATGGCTGACAGTTTGAAACTCTTTAAACCCGAATTTGGACAGTGCAGAAATGTTATGGTCAGCCAGAAGCAGGATGTGTGGGTCCCCCAGGAGTCTGCTCCAACATGCTGAGTTATTCTGTTTGATTGCTTTATGACCCTCTGATACAGGCAAAGAACCAGAATATCTCAAACTTACAGTTTTCAGAAAGTTGCATTTAGCGTCTTCTGAATTTGGGCTGCTTGTTTAGAATATTAACTCCCCTAGTTAATAAGACAGTTAGATGCCTACAACATGTTATTAATTTTCATTTGCGTTGTTAACGGTAGCCTGGGTGATGTGTCTGGTTTTTTTGGGTTTTGTTTGCAGTTTTGTGATGATGCCTGTGTGCTCTCTGTGCTCCAGGCACTGTCTCCAGAAAGGGAGGGGGTGGCAGTGCCTGCCCTGCTGGTTGCTGGCTGTGGAAAGCTGCCAGAGCTGGTGGCAGCGGGGCAGGGAAGGTGGAGGCTGCCTGGGACTGAGGGCATACAGATGGAGCAGACATGTACTGGGCCTTGAGAGAGAGGGCAAACGAAAAGATTCTTTTATTTTTTTTTTTCCTGAGAATCTAGGAGAAGTATGTTCGTTGTCTGTTACCCAGTGTGCAGCAAGTCAACAATCACACTTGAGGGAGACATCAATTATTTATTTCAGATCTGCACAAGCCTGGGTGCTCGGTGGTTTCACACAAACCAGGCACACCAACAGGACTTCCCACATTGTTATTTGTACACACAAGTCCAGAGTTGGTTACTTTCCAACTTTCCAACTCCAACTTTCCAAGAGTACAGCCCCTCTATTGCCACTGGTTAGTAGTTTCTATACAAGTTTTGTAATCTCAGCTAACTTCTGTGCACACCTGAGGGAAGGATCTTCTTGCCCTTCACCTGGGGCAGGTATCTTTTTGACTTCTGGGTGTGATTTTTTTAATGTTATAATGGAGATAGTTCAGCTAAGGGATGCATGGACCTTGAGTCTTTTGTCAAGTTGGCAAGCAAGGCATACACAGATATAGTGATTTACTACATCCTTATAGTTTATTAGTTCTAGGATGCTCTTCACTAAAGGATGGTAATTGTTCCACTGATTAAGTGTCCTTTCTTGCTGATTAGAAAAGCCTTAATTAGCCAGCTTAAACTGTCTAAAGAATACTGACCAGTCCAGACCTAAGATGACGTTGGCTTATGCCACGTTTTGCAACATGCGGTATTTGTCATAAGGTAAAAAAATCACAGAAAAGCTGCTGAATTTGAGAAATTAGAGGGAAGAACCTTTCTTCTAAGGACACCACAATTAGGATAATTTGTTTTCAAATACTTTTCAACTGAGTAGTTTTACTCAGGTGGCAGACCTCATTAGTTTAAAAAGCTGTTATCCTCTTGTTTTATTGAAATCTGGCATTTAGTGACCGCGGATTTGGGGATCCCCTGAGCTGAGCTGTTGCTGCAGTGATGAGCATGAGGAGGGAGGGACTGGGCAGGGCTGTGCTTTGGTTACAGCTCTGCTGGGGTCTGTCTGGTCACACTGGCTTCTGCATACCCACAGAGATCCCTGGGTTAATGCCAGCTCAGAGTCCCAGGCTAGCCTGAAAAAGTAGCCAGCCCCCATTCAGAAAGTCCTCAGATGCCAATGCTTTGTGGATTGCAGATGGTCCACTGGGGAAACCTCTGGCCAAGGGTTTTGGGTGAGGAGCCCTGCAGGATGTGAGTGTACAAGGTGACTTGGTATTGCAGCGGTGATATGTAAAAGAATGAAGATTTTCTTCAAAAGTCAGGTTACTTTTCAGTAAAGTTAAGACAGTGTTTAGTGTGTTTTTGTGTGGGTTTGCTGGGGTTTTTTTTGAGGTACATTTAAGGAGTCATAACTTCAGCTTACTGCAGCCAGTCTCTTTTCTGTCCTGCTGGCTGTGCTAGACTATTTTTAGGTGCAGTGTGGTACTACCTTCTTGGTTTATTAGGACTAGGAAAGAAACCAGGCTTTTTTTCAGATAGTAGGCAGGTTGCAGCCATGGTGAAGGTAGAGTTTTAGACACATGAAGTGAAAACAAAAATGCTTAAGGTCAATCCTTACAACGTGTGCCATGGAAATATGCAGCTGCTTTGTATCAGCTCTGACTCCAGCTGTCTTCTACCTGGCAGGCAGATGTTGGGGTTACTTTTTTCTTTATATGATCAAAGAGGAAAGTAAATTTGTATTAGGATGACCTCTGCCTAGCTGCAGGTACACAAACACATAACAAATGCTTTATGCCTTGCAGCTTGCATGCCCAGCTGCCATGTATAAAACAGGTAGAACAAAAGACAAAATGTTAATAAATATTCTATACTAATAGAAGGTGTCAGTGTGGGAGTGTTTATTGTTAAATGTTTCAAGCTAGGCTGGTACAACACAATTACTGTTGTCCTCAGAGTGGCCTGAATAGAAAAATAAAGTCATTTATTTGACTGGGTTTAGTTCCTTTTGCTTGAAATGAAAGGATAGAAATGTTTGGAAGAATCTTATTTAGGTAGCCAGTAGCACAGTGATGTTGCACTTTCAGGCTTTTACTTTAGAGGTTTGAAAGTGTTCAGTATTACATTTTGGATATAGTGGATTTGCTTGCATAGGAGGAATACTTTTGGAATAGAGTAGGTGATACAATATATGGGATTCGGCTTTTGTGTTTCCCTTTGTAGAAAGTTAATCTGAATTTTAGCAACAAATTTTATTGTCACAGGTAATGCTTCTGTTCACACCTTTTGTGCTGCCTGATGTCAGCTGGCCTTTGGTGATACCAGTGTGTGATCTCTGTCACAGTGATGAGTCTTTAACGCTGCATAAGCCACGATTTGCCATGTATGGTTCTGCTGAGCAGCCCCTGGGTCTGTCTTTATTTAAACCAGCTGTAAAAAGTAGCTTTGGATGGTTTGTAAGTCTGGATGTTAAGGAAGCTTCCCTGTCCTACCATGCAGGGCCACTTTGGCAGTCACAGCCACACCACACGAGACTCTCACGTGCAGATCTGAGTGCTTGAGCGTGTTAAGAGCATTTCTTCAAAATCCAGTGTTTCACAATGCCTAATGCTTCAGAGC
This sequence comes from Leptocoma aspasia, assembly GCA_013399835.1. NCBI lineage: Eukaryota > Metazoa > Chordata > Aves > Passeriformes > Nectariniidae > Leptocoma > Leptocoma aspasia. Next base: position 296,861 of record VXAX01004541.1, on the reverse strand, counting down.
TTGGGATCTTGCCCTGTCTCTTTCCAGTAACTGGGGTACAAGAACAGGGCTTGTGGAAGGGACTGAAATATTTGCCTAGACAGCTGTAACTTGTTCTGGTTCTGCACCCGCACAGAGCTGTGGTGACAACTGCAAAGTGAGTGTTTCCTTTCTTTGAAGAGATGTATCTTTTCTTTCAGAGGCACTGCTTTTTCTCACCATGGCTTCATCACTGGCAGGAGCAGTGCCTTGGGCAGATGCCTGCCAGCTTATCTGCAGCACAGTGCCCAGTGCCCACTCCTGGCCTGAATTGCTTTGCACTGAGGACTGCTAAAATAAAATCTGTGTTACTTTCATGTCACTGTCCAGGCTGAGCCACTTGGCAGCACCCTGACACAGTGTGTCCCACAGACTCACTTGGTGGCAAGGAACAGCAACAGGCCAAAGGAGTAATGGCCTGTGATTCATCACAGGATCCCCATAGACTGAAAATCCTGAAATCTCCGTGATAATGGTTGCACATTTTTTGCCTGTCTCTAAATACTTCAAGAAGTGTTTCTACAAAGATGCTAAAGCACAGTCTTGCCTGAAGCCATTTTTATCATGAAATAGCACAATGCTATTGTGAAATGAAAAAGCGATGTGCACAAACAAGTCCAAACAGACTGATTTTTTCAGAAGCTTGCTGAATTTACAATTTGTAGCTGATGACACCAAAATGACTGATCTCTGGACTTCTGAATTTGCATTGTTATTGAAAAAATTTAAAACTGTGCCTTGGCCAGACTGACAGATACTTTCCAGAAGTTTCTGTGCAGTAACAGTCTGATTTTTATGGCAGTAATTTTTTCCCCAGCATTTGGGAGGCCTGACATTATAGTGTTGCTGTGGCACGTGCAAGGTGGATGGGGCTTCCATCCTTGAACTCCTGTGGTTTTGTGACCTTCTCCCATACAATGTTAAGCAGATGCACAATGTTTTGACTAGATGGCAACCCCAAGTTTGTACATATTTGCAGTGATGCCATCTGTGCCTGCTGCTTTGCCCTGGGACATCTGTTCAGTAGCTCTAAGAGCATCTGCTATAAGTGCTGGTGCTGCTCCTTGAAAGAGGCTGTGGGGCTTCATTTGGCACTTGATCAAGGATGATGGAAGTTGTAAAGTCAGAATGATAACTCTGCTTTATTTATGTTTGAATGTGATAAGGAGGAAGGTTGCCAAAACTGAATGCAAAAAGTAGCTCTGCATTAGTTCCTAGAGCTCTTACAGGAGCATTTAATCTTCTTACCCAATTGTGCTGCTGTCTTCATTGTGGGATATTTTAGTGTTTGGTGATAGGTATTGAGTTGGTGAAAATCAGGAAATAAAGTGCTGTCTACCCTAAGGATGTTCTGGAGGACACCAATTCCACAGTTCTTTTTGGGGCCCTGTCTTGTGATCCATGGTCTGTGAGCTTCCTTTGGCCACTGGCATCACCTAACAGCAGTAAAATCTTTGAATGAAACATGGTGGTGCTTGCCACAGGATAAGATCACTTCTGTGGGTTGAGATGGTGAATAGCTGAATATATTTCTTTAATGCAGATGGTGGATTAAGCCAACTCACCTTATAGAAATACTTGGCCTTTTCTGCTTCAGGTGTCGTACATGTTCTTATTCAATGATAGTGACTTGTCCAAATTTTTTGGTCATTACATCCACAGCAGGTGTTTCCAACTGAAAGTATATTTTTAGGGACCTTTCTCTCCTGATCTGGAAGTGAAGTGAGCAGTCAAATGTACAGTTTAGTCACTATGGTGGTGACTAAAAGAAAGGGGGAAGAAAAAGAAGTAATTAAACGTGACTGTGTCAAGCTTTATCCTCTCCAAACAATATTTTTGTGTGAGGTACGTAGGAGTTGCAAAAACTGTCAGAAAGAACTGTAAAATATCTTGAATCAGTTGTGGAATAATACTGTCCTTCTGGAAAGCACATTGCATGACCTTAAAATATCCCAACTTTTTCTGATGTGCATAAAATTAGTCTGAATTTAGCAGTGTTCTTCTCTTATACACTGGGATTCGAATGAGAAACTGCAAATAGACCTATAAAAAGTATTTGAATTCTACAGTTGTACAAAAGAAGCCAGCAGTAATTTACATGCTTAGTAAATAGGGAACTTCTGCTAGTGGGAGAATTTCAGCCAAGGTCAAATTGTATTGCTGTTCCATAAAAATCAAGCTTTCTTGACACGTGTTCTGAGAACTTCATCTGTCAAAATACATGTTAATGTCTGATCATACCTTATTTAAAAGATATGAAAGTGTAAATTGTTGCTGAGAAATAACAAATAAAGCAAGAAACCATCACTCAGTGCTGAGAAGTTGACAAGGAGATTACTGTTTCACACCTTTCTTCCATGCAAAACGTCTGGAGGAAGGTAGCAGGGCCCTGCCTGTAGGACAGGCTGCATGCAGGTGTGGTGCAGAATCAGAGATTGTTGCAACACTCAGGGATCCTTCTTGGGCTTTTGGTATGGATTTCATGGCAGCATTGAAAGTTCACACTGAATCATGACACATATTTTCAGATGCTCCCAGATGCTGCAAGCTTTTCAGGAACCCTGATTCATTCCAATCCTGTGTTTTCTTGTAGTTTCTGACAAAATACTGGAAAGTACCTTCAAAACACCTGTTAGAGATCAGTTCATTTTCCTGCCTTTTGTATGGTAGCTTCTAATAATTTTCCCCCTCCCCATTTTTACCTGTTGTTTTATCGTAGATAAAAAATTGTACAGTGGCATTTGAAATTGAAGATGCGATAACGATTTAAAAAAATCCATTTATTTCCTCTGGCTTTACTAATTATTTTCTCACCGGTTGATTACTTGCCTGAGCTTGTTTTTCCCCTCATTTATCTTCCATTCCCCAATTTGCAGATTAGAACTCTGAAACAGAGCAGGTGCACTTATTCCCAAGAGTCAATGGCCTTTGTGTCATTGCTTTGGAAGAGCTTTCTTTCCCCCAGAGTCTAGTGGAAGGAGGAAAGCAAAGAGAAAGCTGTTTGCACGTGACTTATATCCTGGTACAGGAAAGACAACTGCTGAACTGAGAACATCGTGAAGTGTTTGTGTAATCAAGGTCTCAGCGTGGATTTCTGCATCTTAAAAAAATAAAATCAACACAGGAGTGTTGGTTTACATTGCCTTTTGTGTTTTAAATATGAGAGAGAGATGTGTTGGGGTAACCCAGCTAGTTTCTGCTGTTGGGATTTTGTTGACTGCTGTTCACTGATGTTTCTCTGAGTGTAACTGTTTGTGATTTGCACTTGTTGAAGGGTGGTGAAGAATAGGTGCAGAATTTCTCTGCTGTCACCCTCCTTTTCCTGCCACTGAAGAGGTAAAACATGGTGTTTATTACAGTCCTGTGGCACTTACTGCATTAGGTGCACATATATAAAAATGTTAGCACCAGCTATTACATGAAATTTTAAGTAATCTGTTCTGTACTATATAAATTAGTCAGGAGATTGATAACAAGCTCAATGCCTGAGCAACAAGCTGTTCTCAGTCCTGAGGTAACTATTGACACTAAAGCTTGTCAGGTGAGAAGCTTTGCAATTCCCTATGCTGTACAAATAATAGAGCACAGATGTGATTAAGTGCAGTATCTGACTGACCTTTCCAGGGCTGCACTGTTGCCTTTACATTAACAAAGAAATCATTGTGTGGTGAGTGATCAGCTCTGTGGCTATTGGAGATTATGAAGAATGACCTCAGGAAGCAATTTGCTTCCTGCAACAGGAGATTGTCTTGATTTTGGGCTCTTAAGCCTCTGTGATCAACCATTTATCTCTATATTTGTATGTATATACACACAAATACTTTGTGTGTGAATGTTATGTACTTCTCCCTCAATTTTTGCAGGTTGCTGTCTCGCTTCCTTTTGTGCTGTGACAGCAGATGGAAATTACAAATGACAAAATGTTTAAGTATGACATCACTGACAGTACTTGTCCTAGTGCTCTTCTGCCTTGGGAACACCAAGAAGCAGTATCTTGTGGATATTGACTATATTGTTACTAAGCATTGAAATAATAAATCTTCAGATTTCATGTGAATGTAATTTAGGTATTTTAATGGCTGTTGGCTGTAGTTAATCAACATTCAGCTCCACTATTTAGAAAACCCCTCTTTCTCTGCCCTCCTTGTGCCAGTTGCTTCACAACACCAGTCTGATTTTTTTTTCCACTCCATACTGCATGTGTTTTGTCTGTACCTATGCCTGCTGTGTTTTTATTCAGCATTGGTTTTACCTCCTTGTGTGTTTTACTTTGTCTCTTGACCCTTTGATTTGTGTGACCCAATAATGCTTTTATGTTGCATGAAAAATATGACAAGGCACTGGCAGGATGGAGGAGGGCTTGAATTTCACATTTGGTGAAGACTTAGTGTCTTTGTATTCCCCTTCCCCAGCCTGTTGTGATGCACATGTTTCTAGCTAGTGTTTTATCACCCAAGTTTCCTCCCAAGGAACTCTGTTTTCCAGTGATGTTGGAAACCCTCAGCTTCACTGGTAAGATCTAATCTTGAAGAGGTGCACAGCCCCCTCCATGTAATGCTTGTGCACACAGGGCCTGTGTACTGCCAAGCAGTGTGAAAGGCTTATGGGAAAATGAGAATTGGCACTCCAGTTTATTGGTTTGTGTTGCATTTATTTTTTTGGAAATGGATTTCATTACTGTAATTTTTCCCACCCTACCCCAAATCAGCACCTGTCTCTCAAATGCCATGTTAAATTGGTGTTGGCCAACAGGGAGAAATGTAACACTGTGGAGGTAGATGGGGCAAAGGACTATCTGGGCAGTCTAACATCTTCACTTTCTTGTAGAGCTATTTCTGCTATAAAGGGAGGTCTGCATCACTGGTTTCTATAGACACAGCTTCATTTTAGGAGGAAAAAGATTCGATATGATGCAAATACTTGGTGAGGTCCAAGAGAAGACTTCACTGTTTATACTGTCAGTGTGCCCTGGAAGGGCAAAATTCATTCTAGAGAAAGAACTGGCTCCCCCCACACCCCTGTGAGGCCAGTTAATATCTACATTTGATTAGCTCTTCTCTGAGTCTGACTGCTGTATGAAGGTTTTGGTTGTTGCATGGTGTATGCCAGATGTGGAGACACCTAATCCAGCCAGGAGGTTTTGTCCTTTCCTTGTAGAGCTGAATGATCACGGCAGTAACAATAAAAGTCAGAAAATGAGTTAAGCGCAATTGCATGTAGGGGAGTCCTAAAAATAAACAGTTGTGTTTTTTTAACTGGATTTGCAAGTAGTAAATAGAAATTTAACGATTACCTGGTGGTTTCTTACCTTAATGGCTTTTTATTTGTTTGTAGTATTGATATATGCAGCGTTCTTTATTTTTCAGTTTCTTACAAAGCCTGCAGTCATACACAATACTTTAGTGAAAAGAGTAAGGCTTGGTTTCTTGTAGTTTTCTGTGGGTGAAAAGAGGACTTCAGTTTCCTGGGCTAACAAGTGGTACTTTGAGCTGTTTTCATGTAATTAGTATTGCTGGTTTTGCACTGCTCTGAATTTATAGCCTTGTCTCTCTGCTTCTTTTAAAAAAATGAATTAGTAGCTAGTCCATTCTGAGTGCTTGCTTAAAGAAGTCTTACCAGTTAAGAAGCAAGATACAGGGACAACGAGTGGAACTGATTGTTGATGTTTCCAATGCAGCTATTTTGAGCTGGAGAGCAGTGGCCTGCGGGATGAGATCAGGTACCACTACAGCTTTAACGGGAGGACGAGGACAGAGGTGTTCCCCTACCGCCTGGCAGATGGCCAGTGGCACAGGATTGCTGTGTCCCTCAGTGCATCCCACCTGCTGCTCCACGTGGACTGCAACAGGTAAGCAAATATCTTCTGTATTTCTTTGGAAAAAATAATGTCTAGTTATGGGAATGAAATTGGAAAAGGAGAATTCCCCCCCCGTAAATACCTCGTTCATGAGGCATGCTAAACTGCTGTGGGATAAGGAAAGGAAAACAAAGTATTAAATGGAACAATTCATTGTGATTATGAACAAATGTGGAAAAGGTTGATTGCTGATGGGGGAGTATTAAATGCATCTCTGTAGTTTAGGCAGTAGCTGATGTTAGGTTTGCCAGTGATTGCATTTAAGTGTGATGGATGGGTGTGCAGTCTGTTCTGTTGTGAGCTGCTTCACTCAGCACACCTGAGAACCTGAAGACTAGATAGATCCATCAGAGATACTTAAATTTTATTTCACATAATCAGACAATGTAGTTTTTACTGATTTTTCCACTTGCTTGCCATTTGGAAACTTCTGAGAAACCTGGAAGCTTTTTTTTGCATGACTGGACCCAGTGCTTTTTATTTTCTGAAGGGTATTCTGTCTTTTCCATTAGAAGTTGTGAAGGCTGAGGGATGGCACATTGCCAGGATTTCAGGGAATGAAAATCAGCAAACCTGGAATCTCTCTTGCCTTGGGACTTGATCTCACAATGTTTTGTAGATTTCAGGCTTAGTGGCTGATGAGGAGGAAATTCAGAGAGCTTGAAATTGGGACTTTCATAATAGGCTTTATGAATGAGGAAAACAAACCATTACTTTGCTACCTTTTTGCACCAAAATGAATGAAAAAAATAACCTTCACTTTCAGTGAGAGGATCAGCATATGCATTTTGGGATCGTGGCACTTAAATGGATTGGGTGATGATAGCAAATACTTTTTTGGAAGTCTTCATTTTGTTCAGACAGGCAGAATAAAGTTAGATGAGTATTCTAGGAGTTATTGGAACATTTGAAACAGTTTGAATTTTGACCCTAGTAATTATGAGAGACTGTTTTGAGAGGAATGTTACAACCATTTTCTGCAACTCCATTAACTACTAGAAAAATCTAATCTGAAGGAATGTTGCTTCTTGGACCTTATTTGGACCTTAGAAAAAATTAAATGCTGAGAGTAATTTTAGTTTCATTGAGGCATGAAATCTACATTTTGCAAAGATTCTCTTCATTTCAGTAATTTGATTTATTTACGTTCCCATTATTTATCTGTTATACTATTTCTTTGCTTTCGACAGAATGCTTTTTTCTTTGTTTATTGACAATTTTTTTTTTTTTTTTTATGAACAGCAAATGTGTTTTGGGAAGACCCTTTTTAGCAGATTGTTTAGCTGGCTGCTTTCTTGCCCAGAATTCAAAATGAAGACAACACAAAACGACTGCCTGGTGCAGAATTCTTTCCAGGGACAGGAGAACTGCACAGAGTCATGGCTGTGACCTGATTTTCTTTACAGTAACAGGCAGAAATGGATAAATACAATTATGGAATGAGCTGTACTGTCACATGAGGTGACAAATATGTCCAGCTATCTGTATCAGGTAGCCCTGGACAGGGCTGATCCATCTAACCATGTCCCTTAAGGTGGTACATCCTAAGGTTGCTCCCAGCATAAATCCATACTGAGATGTCTCTGTCTGGCTGTGTGTTGTGGTGTTTTATGACAATTCCTGTGGAAGAGTAATGAAAATCGTTCTGAAAGCATGACTTGAAGACAGATCATAGTAGAAGTTTAAATGGGAGGGGGGGAAAAAAAGGAAGTCTAAGTTCCTGAGTCAGCTGTAGCCTTACTGTTCAGTTAATTAGAGAACTTTGTGAATGCTGGCGTTAGTTTGATTAAACCTTAACCCTTTATATTTTTGCACTCGGAAAAGGAGTCAACATCTTGTTTATCTTGGCATTTTCTTATGACAATGCAATAAATGTCGAAGCTGTGAAAATGAAGAGCAAGTCAACGAGGGGTACTGCTGAGCACTACTGAAAACCCTAAGCCTTCTTCATGTCAGCGTTAGGGAAGCTGCAGCTGAAAGTGTGAACAGAGTCCAGTGTGAAGAGCTGTGGACTTTACATGTAAATGTCACTATTTTAGGCTGGTGTAGTGTCTGGCTCTTGGCAGAGCTCAGGATGCCCAATGAGAAGTGATGCTTCTGCAGACTTGAATGAACAAGAGGAAACAGGATATGAGTGCAGTCAGTACATTCACCTGTCCCACCTCCTGCAGAGGTTTGGTGTCATCAGAACAAGAATTTAGCTTCCTGTGTACCTATCTAGTTAAGGAAGTTCTCAGCTTTTTGTTTACTGTTTTTGCCAGCAAAACAAAAAAGGGAAAAGAAAAAAAATTGACTGCCAAAATTAATGCCTTGAATTTCTACTGTATTTCTTTAGGGGTTTGCAACACCTCTTCCTTACAGACATGCTTGGATTTGCATAAATGCATTACTTCTTTTGTTTAGGGCTGTGGTAATGTGTTATATATATGGAAGGCTATTGTGAGTGAATAATTTGTGAATGCAGTGTTAGTAAAGTTAATCTGTACCTGAGACTGCACTGCAAGTGTTTGCATTGGGAAAAATACCCAGTCACAGCCTAGTTTTGCTACAGGATTCAGATTGTGATACTCTGGCCTCCAAGAACTGCAGTTGATCAGAAAGCATGGGAGAAGCTTTTAATTTGTAAACAGGTAGTCAAATCTATTTTTTCTCTTCCCAGCCCTATCCCCCACATTACTCTGATTTGTGAAATTGCTTTGACATTTGTACTTGATTATCTTTTGGATTCAATTCCAAGTCAGCTTTGTTTTTCAGACCTGGGTAGGCTAGGGAAAAGCACTTGGGAACTAGCAAAGACCTGTAGTGCTTTAAAGCATCACCTTTAAGACAGTGCAGTTGTCTCTGTTCTAATGAGATGTCATATGGAGGGGGAAGCATGTGTATCAGAGGAGGTTTATTTGCCCAAGTACATGTCCTTTTGAAATCAGTTCCTGGCTCCTTTTTAGTGCTCCTTCAAGAGCAAGGAGTGGGAATTGTAGCTGAGTTTGATGTTAGGGCTTGGAGCTGCTGACTCAGGAATCACAGAATGGTTTGGGTTGGAAGGGACTTTAGATATGATCTTGTTCCAATCCCCTGCCATGGGCAGGGACACCTTCCACTACACCAGGTTGCTCCAAGCCCTGTCCAGCCTGATCTTGAGCACTTCAAGGGATGGGGCAGCCACAGCTTCTCTGGGTAACCTGTGCCAGGGTCTCACCACCCTCACAGTGAAGAATTTCTTCCTATTATCTAATCTAAACCCACCCCACTTTGATTTGAAGCCATTTCCCCTTGTCCTATCATTTTGTTTCCTTGTCCAAATTCCCTCTCCAGCTCTCTTGTAGCCTTTTTAGGTAGTGGAAGGTGCTAGAAGGTCATCTGAGCAAGGAGCCTTCTCAAGGCCAAACAGCCCCAAATTTCTCAGCCCGTCTTCATGGGAGAGAAAAAAGGTACCTTAGAGTCCAGACTGGAAACCTGTTGAGTGTCACTGCACTCTCCTCACTGACTTGAAGGCTTTCATGCTAGACAGTAACCTCTAGCCAGGGATGTGTCTCAGAAAACTGACATGAGAAACCATGGGTGCACTCACTAACATGCTTTTAACATTCTAGTAAGGTTCTGCAGGCTTAGAAAAATGAAAAGACTGCATTAATTATAAATGTACTACTGATGCACAAGTAAAACCTGTGCTCAAAGTAACATGGAAATTAACTTCCCTGCTTTTGGTAGGATCTGTGCCTCCCTGCTCTAGGCAAAAAGGGGTTGTCAGGGATTTTCTGGTGAATGTTTAGATTCAGCTAGAGCAGCTGCATCATTGTCCTTAAATAACCAGTAGTACTGATAGGTATTTATATATATGTGTGTATGATCAAATTAACTCTGTCGTGCTTTTTGCCAGCTTGGGCTTCTCTTCATACCTGTGCTGTCGGGAGATTTGCAGCCCCAAGAGGCTGTCAAGTCCTACAAGATCTGATGTTTGTCTTCTCTGGGAATTAGTTTCAGCTGTAGAGTATTGTTTCCCATGGCACCAGGCTGCCCACTGGGATGCTTGTCCCCTATGACTGTAACAGCACAGAAATATGTTGCGTTTAATGGTGTTGAGAAGAGTGAGAGAATAGCATGGAGCCTACAATTTAGGAGGTGGTAGGTACTGTATCAAAATGTATTTATTGGCAATCTGTTTGCAAAATAGACATTCCAAGTTGTTCTCAGTGTAGCTGATTAATCTAGAGGGGTAAGCCTGAAAGGTGTTTTATTTTTTTTTTTAATTCTTTTATTTAGCATCAGCCATACTGCTACAAAAGTACTCACCTATTCAGACAGTATCCATATTCCTTGACTTGAAATTTGTGGGCATAGAAGGAAGAGAAAGGTGCTTTGATGAAAAAATTAATGTTCTTCCAGTGAAAATCTGTGCTGGAGTGCCTTTTGCTGTGAATACAACCTGTGGTTTTGATGGATACTCTTAGCTGTTTGATGGAGGGGGGTTGGTAAGAGCATAAGAGAATAGATTATAAAACTGGAGCAGGCTTGGAAGTAGTCTCCAACTGAAAAAACATGTTGTCTGCTTCTTTTATGTTAGAACTGCGCATTAGGGAATAAAAATTGCATGAGCAGTGAGAACCTTTTAATTGGAAAAATAAATAAATTAAAGTAACATCCTCCAAATATGGGAATCCAAGACCTCAGAGTTCTTATAAATAAGATATTCTGGCTGCCAAGCTGAGGTTTTCAACTCATCTAAACAAAGTTCTGTGACTTTAATTAAAGTGTAATAAATTTAAAGAAGGTTAAGGGATGTATTTAAAAGAGGGATTTGCTGGTTTAGTTACTGCAAAACACTTTCTCATGAGAGGGAAAATGGTGTGGTGGCAGTGCTATGCAGCTAGGTAATTTAGTCTTGCTATTTGAATGTGAGTTTTGACCCAGATTGCTTCTCTGCTCTCCAAGCTGTGGCAGAAGCTGTCAGAGAAATGGTTACTTGGGTAGAGCGTGTAATTGTGCATCATGGGTGCACCCAACTTCAGATCTGTGATATTGTGGACTGGAAGTTAATTGTCACCTTCTAGTTTCCCTTTTGTTTGGCAGAAAGGCTGGAAAATGTTTAGCATGAGAGAGATCTCCAGCTGGCATTGCACATCAGCTGCCATCAGTGTCTATCATTACAGTTACTGCAGTTAACTGCAAGGAAATGTTGAGGATACAGTCAGCATTATTTTCTTTTTAAAGAAGCTTTTAAATAGCCAGGGTTTTTCACTGAATAGCTAATGCATCAGCAGAATGGTAGTATGTGACCAAAGACTGAATGGTATGTTTTAATCCAGTCCCCAATTACAATGAAAATTTACTTTTTCATCCCAAAAAAAAAATTTGAACTCCTTTGTATACTGCATTGAGAGAATTGTGAGTATTTATGAAAGTGCTGAAAAAGTACTTGAGAAAAAAATGGTAACAACCCATATCTGTGTCTGCCTGTCTCAGACCCTTTGACCACCCCCAGAAGGCAGAAATCACTTGTACAGGTGCCTGGGCACTGAGCTTCAGCAGAGAGGCCTCCCAGGCTCCTGCTCAGCATGGAATCTGCTTTGGGCTCCTTCCAGGAGCTGCTCCAGGTGCTGCTGGTGTCAGGACAGTGTTGGGTTTTTGAGCCCCTGACACGAGAGGGAACCTGCCACCTAGGCCCTTGGAAGGAGGTTNCTGGGACAGAGGTTAAAAGCAGTGCTCTGCTGAGGGTCAGGGCTTTCTAAAACAAGCAGAAAAATATTCCCTGTGCCCTGGGTTCCAACAGGAGAGGGGCAGAAGTCGTTTTCCAGGAGTTTGATTAAGGGCCTTCCACGGGAGCTTGGGGCAGAGTTTTAGGGACCCATGGAGCCAGAGGTTGGTACCTGCAAAGCCTGACTGCTTCTTAAACCCAGACTCAACAATGGTTTTGGTGCCCCCCCAGCCAGAACTGGGGACTTGTGGTGCTTTCTGGTGAACTGTAAATGTTGGTGGACAGGTTGATGGCTTCAACAGGACAGGAATATTGGGTTTTGCTTTACCATCTTGCATTCCTTGTATTTTTATGCTCTGGGTGTGTCAGAGAGAGAGGATGGATAATGGCAGAGGGAATGATCTTCAATCAAGACTGGCAAGCCTCAGGTGGTTTAGTAATTTCCAGAAGTGTGTGACTAGGTGCATTATCAAATTCTCAAATATTTGTATATTGGTCCAATATACACGTAGACATTTTTTGATGTTAAAAGCAATAAATCTTTAAATTGTGTGTGTGGCTAGTTACAAGAGCCTGTCAGTCAGGTTTTCAGTCTCTGAAAATTTAGCTTACACAGGTTTGATATGTATTTGGGCATTTTTCTAATAATTTTTTTCAGGAGAAGTCTCCCGTTACTTGGCTCTGTTTTCTTTTTATTTGTTAGTGTGGGGGTCATATGGACAGAGAGGTGATCATAGTAATTTAAGAGTCAACCAGATAAAGCAAATGTTTTGAGCTTTTTCCTTTCAGATTGTAAAAACAATTATCTTGCTCCAGCCAGGCAGATTAACTGAGATCTAAGAAATAAATGAACTCTTCCATTTGAAGTGGTTTAGCTTAACTCTGGAGTTTGGAACTACAAGTCACATAGGATGATATTGGAGCTGAATTGAGAAAATGATAGCATAATTCTAGTTAAATACTTTTGTAAAAACATTAGATCTTTGCCAAAGAGCAGGTGAGAACCCCTCTGAACTATTCAATAGCAGACTTGAGACCTGAGTCTTCATGTAGCAAATAGTACAGAGCCTTTCCAAAATATCTGAAACCTCCTGAGTGTGGTGGGGCTTGAGAGGGGAATTGAGCAAACAGGGCTGAGACTGCTGGGAGCTGTGAAACAGCCCAGAGTTTTATAAGTGGTTTAATACTTGAGGTGTCTTTCTTTGGCAGTTTAGCACAGTTACCCAGAAGGTAATTATTTTAGGAATCCAATCTTTACAAAATCCTCAAGTTGGCTGCAGGGAGCTAGATACTGCTTGATTGCATTTCTTAGTACCCCAAAACCTGACAGTTCTCATCAGTTCGTGAATTGGTGACAGAAAACTGTCAGCACTCTTGAGGGCAGTGGTGCAGGATCAGTCACATTTGTTCCTTGGGTGTGAGGAGCTGGAGGCACGTGGGATGCTCAGGGGTGGAAGGTGTCCAGGCTCAGAGACACCCAGTGGGGCTCTGGGGCAGTGGCACGGGTGTCACTGCAGCAGTGCTGTGTCAGCAGGGCCAGCTCTGTGGGGTTTGGGTGGCCCTGCAGTACCTGAGGGGGTCAGGTAGGCTCAGGGCTGAGCAGAGTTCCTGCTTCAGCCCCTGGGTATTGCCGTGGTCCATGCATTGGAAAAGGACTCTTGACAATAATTTCAGAAGGCTAAATATGATTTATTAAAATGACTCCATAATCAGAGGATTTGGGCTATAATGTGCCCAGGTACAGAGCTCAGATGTTTCTTCTTCATTGCCCTGTACAAGAATCTCAGAGTGCTTACAATATCAGAAAAATAAGTCCTTCACCTCTGTTGAAGGTTGAAATAGAACCCATATCTCCCATTGCTAGGAGACAGGGAGAGGAATCTAGAAACATCTTTGAAGAACAACACAGAGATTTTCTTTATAGAAAACTTAACCCAGAGTAAAAAAGACAGCAAAAGGATGTTCTCCCATGGGAAAATTCATCTGCAGGCCTACACACAGAGAAGCTTATAACGTGTTCTAGCAACACCTGGGTGTGAGCTGCTTGGCAGATGTGCCAGTTGAGGGAATGGCAAAGGCAGTCCAGTCTCGTGCTTCAGAAGGTGAGGAGTTCCTGCAAGTTGAGGAATATTCCATTTCTACACAGACAAGTGTTGGTGTAGCATTTTGGTGGTGTATTTTTGTGGTTTTTTTTGGTTTTTTTTTTTTTAATGGGGAAAAAAATCAGATACTAGTGTGGCTGTGTTCACACAGCCAGAGAGATAATAAGTGAGTTTCTGAAGAAGAAATGTAAACAATAGCTAGCTTTAGAGACAATGTCCTTGGAATTACGTCAGCTGAAGCCACCAATGGAGTCAGATAAATTACCATAAGACCAGTCAGCTAATGGCAACTATCAGTGTTATAAAAGTCTGTGTTCAAAATAAACTTTTTCTTCATATTGTCACCGTTGGCTGGTGAGTTTTCTGTCTCGCTCTCTAGCACGACTGTGACATACTAGCATCTGCTTCTACTTTAAATATTTTAATGATCTGAAGAATCCTTGTTGTGATCTGCATTACCAACGGAATGATACATGGAAGAAGCAGTGAGGAAGGAGGAAGGAGGTAGTTTGATCCTCAGCACAGGAGAAGGGAACATGCAGTTGCCAGTCCTACAACTTGTCCTTGTGTCTTAGACCAGGCAGTAAATGAACAAATCAGTGGAAACTACATTACTTAACTGGGCTGCAGTTTTAGTGGCATCCTCTTCAGCACATCAATAATGAAAGCTAATAACTAATAACTACCACTGTGCCAGCTAAGGCAACTTGGACTTTTTCAGGCCAAGATGAATTTTTCTCTGTCACACCAGCTACTTACCTTAAACTTGTCTGAAAGATGTGCCATGCAGTATCCCTGGGGGACAAACCCAGTGCAGTCTGCAGTGAGAACTCTCATTGACTTGAGCAGAGCCATGCTTTCACCTCCCCAGTGTGTCAGATGTTGTGAGGAATGTGCTGTCCCTGCAGAGTGCTTTTCTGCCTGTCTGCTGGCACTTTCCATCTAAATTTAATTTTAGAACCAATATAATGGCTTGTTCTATGTTTACTGTCTGTTTCATACACCTCCCCAGTCATGGCCAATTAGTTATTTGTGGAGAGAGTGTAATGTCATCTTTCAAACAATCAGGACTAAACTGGGCAGTTGGAAAACACCGTGGGAAAAGGGAGGTTTGGGTTATTGGATGAACCTGCAGGAAGAACTGAGGAACAGGGAGTGAGGTCATGGAATTAGTGTTACAGTGCCTGATGGGGAGGTGTTTTGATTTTTCAGTTTTCTGATGTTTTCATTTCTGTACTAGAGTTTTTATGTTGTTTTTATGTAAACATAACACATGTTTTGTTAACTGTTTTTTGTCTTTTATTCCTTTCTCCTGGGAGGAGAAAGGTTTGATAGACTTTTTTATTGACTAGTGTGGTTGGAGAGGTGGTAACCTCATTCTCCAATCCACAATCGTTCTTAAAACTCTATATAACATATATTTATATATATTATATATATATATAATATATATATAATATAAATCTAAATCAAGGTTTGTTTTTTTTTTAACTTTTTCCCAAGTTAGAGTTATGTTGTGTCTCTGTGATTGGTGTCACACTCTAGTGTGACAGGGAGGAGTGGCAGCTCCAGGGAGAGCTGAGTGCCTTTGCACAGGGGCAGGGCGCTGGCACGAGTGTGGCAGCAAAGCCTGCAATCCTCAGCCTGCAGCTGCCTTCCATCACTGCAGCAAATTGGCTCTGGAATATGGATGAGGTTATTTTATGATTACATACAAATCCTCCAGTGATGACATGAACCCCTTGATGAGATGATCCTGTGACAAGATACCCTGTAAAGCAATTAACTTCTCAGCAGATGTGGTTTTGGAAGGGGGGAAGAAGCTGTTTAGTAGCAAGGTTTCTTGTGGCTGACTGAATTTTGAATTTATCTTTTTTAGCAGTGCAGAAAGAGTTGAAATCAAAAGCCTCGTTCTTTTCACAATTGCACCTATCTTATTATACTGGATAAATCAGCTTTGGAGTTGAGAGGAGCCTGAGACAAAGGGAAAACAAAAGGAAAGACAAAGGCTGCATATATTTTGTGAAGCTGTAAAAGCTCATCATGCCTCAGGTTCTGCTGTAACTGCCAGAGTGAAGATCTGTGTGCTGCAGGTCTTGGGCCAGGGACCAGCACATCCCTCTGTGGCAGACAGATGGAATTGAAGCAAAGTTTCAGAACTGCCAGTTCTTACTCAATAAACGCCTTGTGACAAACCCCAAAAGCAATCTTAGTTTTTTAAAAAAAATTTCATGACAAAATAGAGATGGCATTAGCCATTTAATCATGATTTTACCTCTTTGTTCTTGACAGCATTTTATTTTGGGGTTCATTTTGCTACAGGACCTTCTTTGTGCACATTTTGATGCACATTCTTCCTCTTTTGCTTTCTGATTTTAAGATAGGCTTAATTAGCTACTACTTGTTTCACAGATATTCTAATACAGTTTTTTTAAATCTCAGATGTATCTCGCTCTAAGGGTTTCTTGTTTAATTTGTGGGAGAGGAGCTTTTTTTCTTTTTATGTTTTGAAAGAACCCATTGAATTAATTTCTTCCTCTTATTTCTAGAATCTGCTTTTAATTTCCCAGACTTGGTTTGATGATATTTTGCATCTGGGATGTACTCTGAACATTTGGTTCATCTGAGATGAGCTTTTGGTATGATACTTGGTATGGTAACAAATGCTTGTGCTGTGCTTTTAGCTTTCTTGTTAACAGCTTGCTTTATTCAGTGCTGTGGTTAAAACCTGAGCTTCAAACCTTGCTGAGGTCAAAGGATGTCTTTTAGGGACCCTGTGAGTTTTAGTATTGTCCTCATTTATAAGTGTATTTGTCTCATTGACTGTAGTGGATACTTGTGTGCATCATAAAAACCCTACTGCTTTGTGGTTTATGCCAGATAGTGATAGTTGCTCACAAGTGATAAAGAGATGCTAAAATACCTTAGGAGAGTCAGATATTTGTTTGAAAAGTGGCATTTGATCTATGTAGCTCTCAGCTCTTTGTGGAGATGTTTAAAGTCCTGAATTCACATTAATCCATGGAAGTTGTGCACATTGATTTTCATAAGAAAAATCTGTATATGTAGATGACATTCACCTCAGCACTTCAGAGGAAGGATTCTTTTGACTTAGACACAACCTTAAGTTTTGCTGAATATGGGAAAAATGAACCATCTTCACCAAAACCTGTGACTAGTATTCTCATGTGCTCCTCTGTGANAAAAGCAGTGTCCAGCTGGGGACCAGGGCTCCCTAATACAGGCAGAGAAACATTCCCTGTGCCCTGGGTTCCAACTCCTCCTTCCTGTAGATTATGTCCAAGTTTCAGAGGCAATGCCAGGCCCAGGAGCCTCACATGCTGTTGAGCTCAGCTTTACCTGGAAGAAAAAGGTTTCTGTGTGGTTTGGTGCTGTTTGGCAGCTGAGCACCACAGAGCTGCTGCCTCTGCAGTGGGGTGGGGAAGGGATTCAGAAGGAGGAAGGTGCGGGGGGGGAGGAAAGGTGTTTTGAAATAAAGACAGTTCAACAGGTAAAGCAAAGCAAAATAAAGAATGAATTCACATCTCCCATCAGCTGGCTGGTGTTTTCCTGGAAGAAGCAGGGCTTTGTTCTCACATCATGGTTAATGAGGAAGACAAATGCCATAACTCCAAACACCCCCATTCCCCTCCTGTTTTCCCCCAGCTTGTATTGCTAAGTGTGATGTGATATCACCCAAACCTGACAGTGAAATGTGGTCTTGTGACCATCTTCACTTGCATTTGTGTAGTTTCCTCCTGTTTCTTAGTTATTTTGAATTTTCCTTGAATAAAAAAGAGAGATTTTTTAAAAATAGACTTTTATTTAGATGGATTTTTATTTTTAAATTTAGACTTGTATTTGGAATAATTAAAGTGAAAAATAGAGTACATTAACTTTGTCTCTGTGATTATACAGGAAAATCAATGAAATAATTTGGGTGACAGACCTTGAAGAGAGCATAAACTGAACATGGACTCATGAGTTTTCTACCTAATATGCTATTACTGGACACCTATTTTTTTTTCTTCCAAAGCTGAACAGTAACTTGATTAAATGGTTGGCAGTTACTATTGTATATTCAAAATTTAATAAGAAAAGGCTTCCCTCATACCCCATGATTTTAATCTAAATTGCTTTCCTCTGTTAGGTGATTGTGAATTCCTATACCATGGCAGAGTAGATAGCACCAAAAAAATCAAAATTTTCCTCAGGAAGTTTTTTTTTTCTGAAACAAAACCCTGGAAACTGAATGTAATTCAGTTGAAGTTGCTCCAGAACTGAATGCATGTCATATAATGCACCCTATCAGTAAACACTGTCAAGAAAATCCAAGCACACTGGTATTGACACATTTTCATTGGGAAGCATATAGAAAATGGGCTGAAAGAGAAGTATGTAAAGACATCTTAGTATTTCTTTTAAAAATCAATTCTTAATCTCTTTGGAAGTATAGATAGAAAGACAAATGCCAATACTGTATCTTAAAGTTAGGCACTGACAATCAATTTCTCTGTGCAGGTGGGTTCAGAGAACATGTTGGACAAACTTTTTGAAGCAGCTGATAATTTTTATACAGTGGGCTGTGTTAGGAGGCCTCATTTGCTATTTCAGAGGTGTGCTCTGTTTTTGCAGGCTCAGTTGGAGATGATAGCAAGGGTCAAAGGTGGTCAACACCTCTGCAAATTAGATGATGATGCAAAACATAGGGAATTTCTTCTTGTTTGACTTTCTTTTCAGAAGTTGAGAGTGCTGTTTCAAAGACTGCCACGCACAGAACTTTTCTATACCCTTCAGTATATTTAAAGGATCTGAAGATCCAGATGGATGTATACAGGGTAATGAATGGTTGCAGGAGAGTGTAATTTTTGAGCATCAGGCTTTGAATTGCAAAAATCAATTTTGATGATTCACCCTGATGTCAGGAGGGGCTCCTGTGCAGCTGTTGGAGGGGGCCTTTAGAGAGTGATTCATTTACTGTAAGATGAATCACACCCTAGAAACACTTATGTCTCTCCATTAAATAAGTGAGTCTAGAGAGCTAGCTCCACTGTAGGTATGAACTTTTGAGACATTTAAAATTGGGTGTGATGAATTCAACACCTGTTTGCTACATGGAAATTTAGAGCTTCCCTCTTAGGAGGGATGCCAAACAAAGCAACCCCGTGGCTTTTATACCCTCACGGTCTAAATCTGTTTCAAGCTTGATTAATGCAGTTCAGGGCTGTGTGTGTTCACAAATTTCAGGGAATATTCTGAGTTGGAAGGGACTCACAAGAACCAGCAGCCAGCTCTTAAGTGAACGGCCCGTGTGAGGATCAAGCCCTCAACTTTGGTGTTGTTTAGCACCATGCTCTAACCAGCTGAGCTGATCTCAGGGTTTTCATATCCAGCCTGCAAACAGAAGAAGGCACGTTCCTGTTGTAGTAACCTACTTGTATTTTAGACACAGAAGAATGTGAAAGTGTCGTGACTTGGTGTGCTGCTTTGTAGTCCCTGTTCAGTTGCAGTCTATTTTATGGCTCAGAATTTTAGGCAGTGGCACCTCCTAGTCAGTCCATGTTGACTGATGTATTCTAATGTGAGCAGACAAAAAGTTTATTTTCATGTTCTGCTAAATATTTCAGCAATTTCAAAAATGCATCTGGCATGGCAAATATTGTATGTGTGACATAGAGCTCCATCTCCACAAAAGTGGAAATACTCTTCAAGTGTTGACTTTTGCTTATAAAAGTTGTATGTAAGAAATCATCTTCACTGCAAGAGACAATTCCATGTCATGTTTTTTCCAGAGGGAGTGTGACCTAGTATGTGAGGCAGTTAAGCTGAAGTCATGCCCAGTCTAAAGGCTTAGATCTTGGGCAGAGACTGTGTCTTTGTGATGTTGGTTAATCTGTGTTTCAGTCTGCCTGTGTATAGAATGAGGGTATTTCCCTTTTCTACCATTCTGTATTAGATGTATACCATTATACCATTTTATATTTACACATTACAAAGATGCTAAAAATAATTTATATTGAGTACATGGAAGGGAGCTTGTCCTTGTCCAACAGAGCTTGATTTCTAGAGAAGTTCTTCCTCTACACAGAGCAAGATGTGTGTGTGTATATTCGAATGCAAATATTTTAGATATGCCTCCTTTCAGGAATCCACTGATTATTTTATAGATTCTCTATTTTCTGCATATTGTCTTCATTATGGCAGAGATGCCTGTTTGAAATGTGTCCTTGAGATAGGTGATTCTGATGATTTCACAAGAATACTTAATAAATCAAAGCGTGCAGACAGGGTAGAGGTATAGCTACAAAACACAAGAATATAATGGGTGTTTGCTGATTAACTGTTGTATTAACAGGCGTATTTCTTACTATATTTTGCTGAATGGATCAGTGGTTACTGAATGTATTCTGAGCATGAACATTTCGAGACAGTGGGATTGGTTCATTGTTCTATTACCCTGGTTTTATGGTTTAACTTCTTTGAAATATGCTGGCGTAAAGTAGGGGCAAATCAAGCTTTCTCTTGGAAAGTGAATGCAGCAATCATAAATCTGAAAGCCTGAAGTATGTAGTAGTGCTTCCATTAACCTGGAGACCTGGGTCTCCTCATGTTGGAGGGGCTATTCAGACTGCAGAAGTTTTAGTGACCACGGTTCCCCTGAGTCCTCTTTCTGAGCATTCCTTTTCTTGTGAAGTGTATTGTGCATTTCCCTGTGCTGGTATCAAAGCCAAATGTGTTGGAAACTGGTCTCCAAGGAGCTCTAGACCAGCACTTCATAAGCTGAAGAGCATAATTTAGCTATTCATATGGCAAATACAGAGTATTGGTCACACAGGTATAAAGCCATAGAAGGTGACACACCTCAGCCCAGAAAGTCAAGTAAGGGAAAGTGAGTGATGTGGAAGCTTAATGTGGGTATTTTGTTTTATTTAGGGTTTCTTTGTTTTGTTTTAATTTTATTTTTTAACTGATGTGCTTTTTCACCCTTTCATTTCCCAAGAGTACAGAGGGGCTTACAGGAGCAGCAATATGTTGTGTGTATACTTGCCAGGCCTTTTTTTTTTTTTCTGATGATGTTTAACAGTATACAATAATAAAGTAAATTGACATAGCTTGTAAATCAGATGGTGTCAACCAAAACATCTTTTGGCATAAAAAGATAAACAAGGACTGATCTACATCTCATGCCCTCTTGACTCCTAAGCCTGTTACTTCATAGGCAGATCTAAGGAAAACAAGCCAGCCTTGTCAACACGTGTGGAATAAGGCACAAAATAACCTTAATGAATCCCTTAATTTAAGGTAAATACCTGCTTCAGAAATATAATTTGAATTAGAGTAGAACAGTAGAGGAATATGGGGAATCTTGAGCTTTTTTATCTTAAGGATGGCCCTTTATGAAGAGACTGGAAAGAAGGTGGCTACAGCCCTGTCCACATGGTTTGAAAGAGTGTTAAATCATCAGAAAAGACAAGATAAACAACATCAGCCTGTGTCTGATTTGTCTTCCTAACTTGCTATTGTTGAACTGTCATATAACAGTCAGGTTTTGATTTTTTTTAATATGCAGTTGCAGATAGATATTGTAGAGTTCTTTTATCAACTTTAACTAGGCCAGGTGAATAAAAATCAAATCTTCTTCAATAAATAGTGTTTTTGAACCTGGTCAGCACTGAGATTTTATGTAATACGAGAAATGAAGTTCTTTATTGAATATTGATTAGTGTTTTCTGGAGATGAGAAATTTTCCAGTGAGAGCATTATTAACCAAAATAATGAATAAAGCTGTGCTGTATATACAAAGCTAAATTCCTAATATGATAGAGCAGTTCAGTGCACATGCTCTCAAGGAGCTCATGCTCAAGGACCATGTCAGTTCTTTGTTTCTCATTCAGTATTTTGCTGCAGTTTTGCATTTGTGTAGTTCAATTTTGCGTGACGTATGACAGAAAGCCTCTACTTACACTTCAAATTATTGATAGAGACAGTGCATGCAAAAATCCTGTAATTCTCAAAACCTGCTTTAAAAGAATATCGTCTTGTTTTGCTGTTTGGACAGGTAAAACAGCTCAGCATGGTAATTTTATAGATAGACCTAATTAAATAGTAGAGATTGAAATTTCCTAGAGCTCTGAATGTATCATGCATATGAAATGTGATGAGTTAGGGCTGATGATAATTATAATAAACTTTAGCAATGAAATTATCAGTATTACAAGAAGTCTTCTGACTCCTATACTCGTATTCTTAAGCTGTAATTTTCATATAACTATTTTGTTCTTAGGTTTGAGATTTTTCTTGTTGTTTCTTTAAAAAAAGAAAGTAGCGTTAGCCTTTCGTTTTATATACTGCTTCTTATTTCTTATTCTTCTTATTTCATCTTGACAAATGGATAACAATTCCTCTCCTGGCCTGGGAATCAAGGACACCTAAACCAACAGGGAGTTACAGGGGAGGGGAACAGTTTAAACAATCCAATGGGGCCTCGAGGGATGCAAAAAGGCAGGGAAATCTCTGGAACAAGGGGTAGGTACGAGATAGGATTGACATTCAGTGGGGAGGAGGAACCAGGAACATTCTGGAACAAGGGGCAGGTACAAGGGGAGATTGACAATTCTGTAGGAGGAGGCAAGGGCAGGTCTAGGGAGGACAGACAACCAGGGCAAACCCAACAATACAGGGGAAAGGCTCAATCCATTAGGGATAAAATATACTGTAACAATACAAAATAGGGGGTGGGTTATGGAACAGACCATTGAAACTGAGCTTGAATTGAAAACACGATAAAAACACACCGCAACACAGGGTCAGTAACTCTGGCCTTGAATTTTTATGTTCTGAAGTGACGATGTCATTGCAGCGGTCTGTGTTCCTGGAAACGCCGTTAGGAAAATTTCATTACAGCTTTTCTAAAAAATAAACGAACAAAACCCCAAGCAAAACCTTTTTAGAACTCCGAATATTTGGTTAATTTAAAAATTGTGTTACAGCAATTTTTCGTGAGTTAATTTTGGAAATTTGGTGTGCAGATTGCTGCAGCTGTGTGCAAGTTTATGCAGTACGTAAAGGTTACTTATGGACCTCGTGCTACTTGCTGTCACTGTCACCAGGCATGTATAAAAATGTCCTGTTCTGTGCCAGACCAAGGTGGATGTGCAGCAGAGGCTCCACACCTCAGCACCCAGCCTGAGGAAATCCAGTTACAAGGGGAGAAAGTTCCACGTGCAAGGACGAATGACATAAACGCAGAGGGAAAAAAAAAAAATGGAATAGAGCGGCATAAAGTTCTTTTGTGGAGTCTGTTCAAAATTCCACCCAGTCTGAAAGCCCCAAGGGGTTGTTGGATTTGGTTTGATCTTGTGTGTGGTTGCACTTTTTCTCTCGGGTAGATTTTGAAAGATATCCCTAGACTAAGACGGTTCTATTTTATATTTTTCCCCTTCTGTGGTGGGTTCTGGCATTGTATTTCTTTAGTCTAGTGTTGCACAGCTGGATAAGGAGAGTTTCAATTTTATGCACTCTTCAGATATTTGTGATTTTAATTTTTTTTTATTTTAAAGTTGTAATATACTTTCTCCACCATGACCAGTGACAAATACTGTGCTTAATGAAATTTTTTTCAGGGTTTTATTTTTGGTTCTATTTTCCACCTTTTATTGTTACCTGATTTTGTCAAGGAAGGTTTCCAATGAAAGAGGAAATTCAAGTAAATGCAATGTCTTCCCTCTACAGGATTTATGAACGTGTCATTGATCCCCCAGAAACAAATTTGACACCTGAAAGCAATTTATGGCTCGGACAGAGAAACAGGAAACATGGTTTCTTTAAGGTAAGCAGATATGAAATGGCACATGAAGAAGGAAAGTAATAATAGTCAACAAGGTTCTTCCAACAGTTGTCTTAGACTCAAGAAATATAATATGCATGAAATTTGGTAGGAACTGTGGAGGGTTTGTAAACAGCTTGTTTACAGCGTAAAAGTTTCTGATATTTATTCCAGTTTTGGATAACAAGGCACAGCACGAGTGTTTATCTGTGAAAAGAGTCCGTAGAGCAGCAAGAGGCCAATCTGCCTATCCTCAATCTGGGCATGGATTTGTTGCCAAGGTGATTTACCACCCACTCGGTTTCCACGTGAAGCTGTCAGTTCCTAAGACAATTTTACCAGTTGCCTCTTTTCTGAGGATGGCTCCTCCAAGTCCCCAGATTTCTAACAAGCTAGGACAATTATCCTGAACTTATTTCAGCATAGTAGCTAGTAATTTTAATTGTGAAACCGAGGTAAAAGCCAGCTTCTGATTTAAATGATAGTCTGAGGGTTGCTCTGAACCTACAGTGCATTTCATCCTCCAGCAGCTGAGCTGTCACTGTGAAGTGAAATTGATAATATTATTTTATTCTACAGCTGTTGGTTTTTTACCTCAGCTGCTTTCCACTATTCCACAGATGGTAAACATATGTTTATAGCTACGTAGGAAAAGGAAGAAGTTATATTGGAGTCGCTTGTCCTAAATTCTTATTTTATGCAGGCAGTCAGAGCCTCAGAACTCTGGGGTATTATATGTTTGTAATTAATATTTCTACGTGTTAACACTTTGGAAACAGCAGGGTAGCTAATGATATGCTAATGATCTGACCATTTTTATTGATCATAATGAAAGCCGACAAGTGCCTTACTTTGCTTTATGTGTGCTTGAATATTTTACTAACTTTCTTCAGGGCAGAAATATAATTGGTTGTGATTTTTTAAATCCTGCTTGAGAGTTTCAGGAATCTTACTTTTTTTTACGTTTCTCATTGCAAAAACTTGGGATTTTGCCAGTTTGTAAAGAGTACACATCTCTTTCCATATATTTATATGCTCAGCAGGATTTCCCTTTCTTTTTCAGAGCAATTTGTTTCACTGTTTTAGCATATAAAAACCAGATATATTTTCCCTAATGTAAACAGAGATCTGCAGGGAAATAAGAGCATTAAAAACGAATTAGCGTTTTTGTATGCGTGTTGGAGCCATGAAAATGTGTGTAAGGAAAAGCAAGTTTGTTTTGTGAATAATTCTTTTTTCTTGTACCTTTTGTTATTGTTACAATTTACTGGAAAGAGCAATGAGATAAGGAAATGAACAGTAACAGCAACAATATTAGTAGCAAAAGATATAGGAAAAGAAATTATTTACACATTCCTGATAATAGATGGTACCTCCACATTTTCTTGACCATAAGGAACTATTTCTCTATGGAAGAGAGTCCCTTCCCCTGCCTCCAGCAGTGGTGTGAGAGCTGTAGAATAATTGCCATGTCCCAGCCATGTTTCCTCCTGGCTACTGCAAAAATTTACCCTGTGCTGGACAGAGCCAGGGTAGCCACACAAACTCAGGGTTTGTTTTAGGGCTAAGGAATACCATTGTCATCAGGTTAGGAAGCTTAAGAGAATGCAACTGAAGGGAGAAAAAGATGGATGCCAGGTATCTATGGAACACTCTCTAGGATGGATCTGATTGCTGTCAGGATCAGAATTATCTGCAAAATTTGTTTTATTGCTGAGGAGAACCCTTCCCCCTAAGGGTCCCTCCAAAGGACTAGTGCAGAAATTAGCTTATTAATGCCTTGGTGAGAGGGTGATTTATGTTGCAAGACAGTAGTTTTCATAACTGCTAGAGCAGGCTCTATTGATCCTGCTTGTGTCTAGGGATTGTATATTAGGTGCTTGAGAAGCGTATTGGTATTTTTATTGCACAGTATCATCTATGTAATTTATCTAGTCACATGAAATTAATGATTTTGGACTCAGAGCTGTGTGGACTAAGGTGAAGCTCAGTGCAGTGGTGTGGGCAAGTGTTCAGGTTACCTGAACAGGTGGGAGCAGCAGGGTGCTGATGGGTTGGAAATCTGGGCTGCTGGCATGGCTTTGCCAGGGCACAGGGGTTTCAGGCACATCTGCTGGTGTCACCACAGAGAGCCTTTCCCAGCCCTGGCCAGTGCCACCTGCACAGCTGTGTGGAGCACATTATCTCTGTGGGAGAAGTATGCTTTAAAGAGGGAATGAAAATGCAGAAGTGGAGAGCTCATGGAATATATGAGCCTTTTCACAGAATGTGGGAGGACTGTTCTATTTAGTAGGTATCTGAGAAGTGCCATAAGCTGGGTTTTTTGCATATGTTCTCATGGGATGGGCTTGATATTTAGTGCTGCAGACCTGAATTTCATCGTGTAGCTGGTGATCTGCCTGCATCAGATGAAGGCTCTTCAAGCTAGCAAGTTCTGATGCTGAGCTGAAGCTTTGTCCTTAGCCAAATGTTTTTATTGATAAGATAAAGGTGATGTCTGCTTGGGAAGGGAAAAGCTGGAAAGACTTTGACCACTGACATGGCACTGTTAAGGACAAATCCAAGCTCTTGGCAGCATAGACTTAATGCTGAAGCAGGAATAATCAGAGTTTTTTCATATTGGTTACAATAATTATGGCTGTAATAAGTGTTTGCCTACAATGAAATCTTTGTATTAAAAAAATACATCAGCAAAATTTCTGTCCTTACAAAGTTTACTTCTGTGTTTGATCTGTGAATAAAAATTCATTTTCAGATGGTTTATGGACCTAGAAGTCATCTATGTTAGTGAAGTTCATATTCATATGTTATTACACAGTAATATGCTTTCATGTAGCCAGAAATTAAGACACATAAAATAGTTGTGTTTCCTCTTCAGCCTATGTCTAAATGCAAATCTGTCCAAAAGACAATTGAGCAATGTGACTCTGATGCAACAAACACATCTGAAGACACACCTAAAGAAAAAAAAAGAAAAAAAAGCTGGAGAAAAAAAATCACTTCTCTCTGGATGGTGTCTTGTTAGCTAGGCAATATGGGCTGGTGGAACTTTGTAATCTCATTTACTCTCAGTTGAGCTTTTCACTGCAGAGGCTTAAGTGTTGAAATATATTTTTATGCCTCACTTTCTAATTTCTCACTGATGACTGCTGAGGGAAAGTATGTAAAATGGCTTTCAGGATGTTCCATTTCCAGTGACAGTATTACTTCTAATTACTTATGGTTTCATTATTCTCAAAGGTGAAAAGGTTAATAAATGTATATATTTCTGCAAGAAAGACAGGGTGATCTGATTCTCTCTGTTAATATTTTCAGTTAATATTTGATCATGAGACAGTAAGCAGGAAACAGTGCTTGCTGATTATATTCTACTCTTTTAACAGATGAGCATGTAAATGTTGCTTGCCTTGCCAGGCTTTAAGGACTGTCTGAGGCCTCTATTTATGGGTGGCATGTGAGTGCCTGTGAGCAAATGATGATGTCTTTGGTCTGCAAAATTCACCCTATTGCAATTTAACTGCAAATTATAAAGCACAGCCTGGCAAATCAGTAATTTAATTAGATAATAACTGCTGCCATGATAAATTTCTTTTCAGATGAAAGAAATTTGTCTGTGTCTGTGAGGAGATAGACCTGTTTCACAACATCTGATTAACAGTCAGGGGAAGTGCAAATATCAGCACTAGAGGTCCCTTGATTTCCCTTGCCCCTCTCCCTTAGTGGCCATGCCATTATTAAAGCCAGTGGATCCCGTGAAGTGAGTCTATTGCACAGTCACAGATGCAGCAAATGCTTTGTCCTGGGCTTAAAAGAACAAACACAAGCTTCAGCATTTTCTGGACTGTCTGAAGTGTCTAGGATCCCTCAGGGCCCAGGGGTGCAGGGGTGCTGGGCATCTGCTGCTTCCATTGGGGCAGGGCAGGGACTGACAGGGTGCAGCAGGCACTGCGCCTTTGGGTCCTGCCTCCCCAGTGTTGTGCCTGGTTTGGTTCAGGAGCCCTGAAGAACCTGCACTGACCTTCTGCCAGCCCTGCACTGACCAGTCCTGCACTGACCTTCTGCCAGCCCTGCACTGGTCAGTCCTGCACTGACCTTTGGCCAGTCCTGCACTGACCTTCTGCCAGCCCTGCACTGACCAGTCCTGCACTGACCTTCTGCCAGCCCTGCACTG
>VXAX01004541.1:228681-269052 GCA_013399835.1 Leptocoma aspasia | reverse complement strand
TGACCTGTTGCGAGCCGTGCACTGGCCAGTCCTGCACTGACCTTCTGCCAGCCCTGCACTGACCAGTCCTGCACTGACCTTCTGCCAGCCCTGCACTGGTCAGTCCTGCACTGGCCAGTCCTGCACTGACCCTTCTGCCAGTCCTGCACTGACCAGTCCTGAACTGACCTTTGGCCAGTCCTGCACTGGCCAGTCCTGCACTGACCAGTCCTGAACTGACCTTTGGCCAGTCCTGCACTGACCTTTGGCCAGTCCTGCAGTGGCCATCTCTCTGCCTGGGCTAGAGAGAGGGTTTAATTCTGACTGGTGGCACGGTTACCTGAACTGCCTGTTGGGATGCAGAGCTAGGAGGCTTAATGAAACCAAGCAATGGAAGTGTCAACTGTTACTTACATCTGGCACTAGGTACTTGTCTTTCCAGTGTTTGATTTCACAGTCTCATTTGGCTAAAAAAATAATGAGTTCTGCTGTGTTTTCTTGTTGTCTTTTGGAAAAGTGTGTCATCGGCTTGAGCAATGGATATTATTTCAGTGCTTTTTTTTCACCAGTCTCACCCCATTTAAAGATGTTTAAGCAGCTTATATTTAGTGATTACAAAAGAGAAAGCAGTATTATTGCTGTAATATCCAAACACACAGAGAGATAGGAGGAGTTGTTAAATTTTGTTCATCTTCAGTTATTTTCCTCACAAGCAGAGTAAGCTGGTAATTTTTTTTTGTATCCACTGAAGAAATTACTTGTGAAAGAGCTTGTACAGATTGAAGTGAATGTTTGTAATCTGTATTACCAGTTTTCTCTTCTTTTGCAAAGGGTGTTATTCAAGATGTGAAAGTCATCTTTATACCTAATGGATATATAACACAGTGTCCTAATCTGAATCGCAGTAAGTAGCAATCTTTTTATTCTCTCTATTTTAGATTTTTCATACAGATTGTTTCTTTGCTTTAAGAATAATACTTTCAGGCCTGTTATTTTTTGCATATGCTGACTTCCAGAAGGCAAAATTCCGTATAAACAGATTGCATTTTATGTTCAGATAAATCTAGTATGATAGATTGTTGTTTATTTATGGGTTATTGTGTCTTTCCTTCTCTTCTTTTCTGTTTCTTTTTAATCTTTCTCTATTGAGCATGCCCAACCTGCAGTGATTTCTTAAGCCTGGTGCAAGGAATAATGGATTTGCAAGAACTCCTGGCAAAAATGACTGCAAAAGTAGGTACCTAAGCTTTTTTTTTAGTTGCCCATTTCCTTCCTTTCCTTCCCTAGGAAGGAATGATATCCTATGAGGATAAAAGTATTTATTCTATATGCCATTCCTTATACCATGAAAATTATTCTAAATTTTCATAGTAGAGCCAGTTTTTTTCTTGCTGTCTGCACTAGTCTTATGGATATAGCTCCATGGTTGTTCCTTAAGCATAACAACATTTCTGTTGTCTGCTTTATTATTTGTAAGGTAGTGACAAAATACCCAGAGCCTGATTTCTTTTGTAAGAAGCCTTAGCTCGACTTCCCTTTTCTTGCTGAGGGATAAATGCAGAAACAAAAGAGTGAAATCCCTCAACAATTTCCTCACCATGTGATGCTGTCAGAGGGGGGAATGTTTTCTTGTGGGAAGTCTTCAGGGCTGGTGTAGTCTCCTTCCTGGGAATTGAAATGAGGCCCCAAAATGAAAATGCCTGTCAACCTGCTGACTGTGCTGACCTTGATGACACCTTTGATCAATGGTTTTTATCAGTGTAAAAGTTAATTCAGCTCCAGGTGACGTGGAGTGGCATGGGTTTGTGTTGGGTTTTTTTTTTTGTTTTCTTTCTTTCTTTCCCCCTCAGCTTTGGATCATTATTAATAGGATGAATGCGAATCTCTAGTGTTGGGGATTTTTTTTTGTTTGTTGGAAATGTTGGAAATTTCCTTTAGGTTCTGCTCCTACAATACACAGGCAACCTTGGTGTTAAGCCAAGGCCCTTCAGCAAGGCTGTGCTGAAGTTTTGGGATAGGAAACTGTGTTTTAGAGGTGACCAAACCCCTGATCTGTGTTAAAAGGAGAATCTGAACACTTTTTGAGGTTACTGTTGATGAACCATCTGGTTTGTGGTAGAGGGCAGTTAATTGTCTCTTTTGAAACAGCACTTACATGTTAATTACTTAGATTTAAGTGCAGATGCAACCA
This sequence comes from Leptocoma aspasia, assembly GCA_013399835.1. NCBI lineage: Eukaryota > Metazoa > Chordata > Aves > Passeriformes > Nectariniidae > Leptocoma > Leptocoma aspasia. The sequence continues at coordinate 266,882 of VXAX01004541.1, read as the reverse complement.
ACCTGTAGATGCCCTTACTCTCAGTGTAGTTACTGTCAGAATTTTCAAAACAGGATTTGCATAGCAGTGCTGCTTGTGTAAAAAAATTATGCTTTTTAATGCACTGCCTTCAAATGCTCTTTCCCTTCCCAGCTGGAAAGGGGAAACTGTTTTTTGGAGAGTGCGTGAGTTATCCTGGCAATCCTCTTACTCAGCTGATGTGCTTTGGACAGGCTGGATCCCGATGCAAAATGTGAAGCTTTTAGTTCAGTTTTCTGCTTGTACTATGAAAGAGAGGCAATTATTTTGAGCCCTGCTGGTGGTATGAGCAAGTTCCAATTATGCAGTGTACTCAGTGACTTGCTTTCTCTGATGTTAATTATATTTTTGCTTGCTAGTACTTTATGAGGGGAAGCAAATAACACAGTATTTGTACTGCAAAGACTCTGCACTTTCATAAAGTCGTGCTGGCATAATCCTTCATTGCAAATTCCTTTTCTGTTACAGCAGTCCACTGACTGTTTTGTTGCAGTTATTTCCTGTTGTCCAGGCAAAATGCATGCAACAGGAAAAGAAATTAACTTGGTAGACAAATGCAAGTTAAAAATAGGGGTCTGGAGGGAAGCATTAAGGTTTGCATCTGCCTTTTTAAGTCCTGACCACAATAGCCATTGTGGTCAAAATTTTACATGTAAATTTTGATTTTTTTAAAATTTCTTGTATTTATTTTGCCAGAAAAAAAATATTTTTAACAGAGGCCTGTCATCTTTCAGATATTTGTATGGGCAGGGAAGGAATGCACATATTGATGTAGATAATGTAGAGTTACTAATGTAGGTGCAAGTATATTTTGTGGGGATGATGCATGTCAAGGCTTTGAAGGGCTTTGATATCTAGTTGTTGCTTTTAGGCTCCACTGTTCCCAAGATTTCAGCTTCCCTCTCAGTCAGAGTTTGGTTACAGAAGTATCACAGCATTGCCTAGATGAGCAAGGCTGTTTGCAATGAATGTGTATGTGCAGTTTATAGAAATTAAAGTTATGCAGGCTCAGGGATGGGGAGGAAACATCCAGCTACTGGTTTCAGGCTCCGATAATTTTAGTAGCTGTGTAAGTTATGCAGAAAGAAAGGAGGAAAGGGAGGTTGCCTCCTGCTTGGGCTGTACCTCTCCTGAGTCTGGTGGCTCAGGGCCTGTGTGAGTGGTCCAGCAGAGGTTTGGCCATGGCAGATTGTCACAGAGTGCTGTGAAAGGAGCATTTGATCAGCTAACCACCCTTACATCCTCTTCCTGCCTGTGTTTTCTGAAGACATAGCTTTTAAAGACTAATAAATGCTAGGATTTAAAATTTATTTTATTTTTGTCTTAATTTGAATTAATTCTGAATCTCTCCAGTAGATATGTTCAATTGATTTAATTTTGTGTCCTTAAATAGAAACACACTGTATGTCAGGGTGTAAGAATCTGGCTAAAATGTTAATTTGCTGCAGGAGAAAAGGGTTGTGTTACATTGCAGATTCCTCACTGCTGGGCTAGAGTACTGTTAGTTCCTCTTTAAATGTAATGGCTAAAATAATTCATGTGGCTTTAACAATCTATTGACATCAGTCTGGGCATCTCCTGCACTTCTTTGAGTGGAATATAACTTCTTTTGGTAAATGATGAGCCTCCACTAGGGTGTGCTTTGTATTCAGATGTGTTTGTTACATGAAGACTTTCAGCACAGAAATTTCTACCGAGTCTTTCCTTGCTGGAAGTCAAAAAGGTTCAAGCTTGACTTTGATTAAAATCGAGAAAAATCAAGCAGTTGACTTCATTTATGGACTAGGCAATCTGGTTTATTTACATCATGGGTTTATACAGCCAGGAATACTTTTATGAATCACAAAATTTTCCATGTAAATTTTGATTTTTTTTTTTAAATTTCTTGTATTTATTTTGCCAGAAAAAAAAATTTAACAGAGGCCTGTCATCTTTCACTTATTTGTATGGGCAGGGAAGGAATGTGCTAAATATTAAGCTTGTTATTTCTATTTTAACAGCAAGGAGTGTTTAGAGCTAGCCACAAGCCCAGGGTTTACTCCAGGAGCATGGTTTCTCCATTGATCGTAGTGTGAGATGACTGTGTAACTAACTCCATCAAAATCTGAGGAATAGGGTTAGTTTTTACCTGCTGATTTCCTGGTTCAGTGTTTTGAAGGTTGTAGTCAAAGTTGGTTTGGCTAAAAATATGTGTACTGGTTTTTGCTTTTTTAAATGACGTGTTTGAATTGCAGAAATCTCATTAAGTTACTTTCATTTATAGTTAAATTATGCAGAAACAAGACTGAGTCAGTTGGAAGACTGTCATTGTGAGAAGACTTGTCAAGTAAATGGATTGATTTACAGAGACAAAGACTCATGGGTTGAAGATGATCACTGCAGGAATTGCACATGCAAAGTAAGAATTTCTGAGGAGTTTTGAGGATAGGATCTAATAAAAATGTGAAAATGGCCTTTGAATACATAATGTTCACTCTGAGAATTACTATGTTTTTAGTATGCATCTAGTGGCAGCATGGACAATAGAGAGGGAAATGGTAAAATAAATAATATTTTGACATTGCTTATTTGTAAGCTTCATACATAAAATCTGCTTTCCCTTGACAATGTTTTCTTATTTGTTCTAATTATAGCTGTGAGGACTTTGTGGTTTGGGGTGAAGGGGTGGCATTGTCTGTGTTTGGTTTGGAATTGTTTTCACTGCAGTAGCTTTTTCAAAAAGGAGGCATTATCTTAATAGTATTCATAGATGCTTAGGTGCATCTTGCATGGTAACAACTTGCAGATTCGGTTTCAGCATTTATCAGACTGAAAAATACAAGGGACAGAGAGAGAATTAGTATGCAAAACTTGTATCTTTGAAATTATTTGATAAATATCTGAAGACAGCCTTTGTTTGCTCAGGAAAATAGAAGCCTGATTGTTAAAAAATTCGAAGATGATTGGAACAGCGTACAGAAAGTAGGGCTTATGTTCTTGACTTATGTTTTCCAGTTAATGTATTTTGCTCTGGGTATGGGTGGGTAAAACCAGTAATATGTATCAAAACACTGAAGGCAGCTCACCTTCAGCTGCACTTGGATTCATTTTGTGGTTGGGTGGGATTAAATCTGTTACTGAAGGGCAGGTTTGTAATCCAGCCTGGTGTTTCCATTTACTCAAACAGTTCTTAGTGTTTTGTATGAAGTACTCACTAATTGCAGCAGCAGTAGCTGAATTTTGTTTCCTAAAACCCTTTGCTCAGAGCGGGGCTGTGGAATGCCGGAGGATGTCCTGTCCCCCTCTCCAGTGTCCTCCTGATGCTCTCCCCGTGCACGTGGGAACTCAGTGCTGCAAAGTCTGCAGGGGTGAGTACATCACACACACCTTGTTGTGCCAACATATTATAAATTTCCCTGCATGCAGGCCTGCAGGAAAGCTCTTCCCGTGGGAAAGCGTCTTTTTACTCTGTACAAGATCCTATAAACAAATCTCTGAGCTGTGTTTCAAGGACAGAGGTTTCTCTGCTCTGTCTCCTGATAATAGGAGATGGGGTTTTTCTTCCTTTCAGCCTATGAGGTGAAAAGTTGTTATCTCTGATTGTGTGAGCTATTCTGGCATTCCTTGCACAGAGCTGGAAGCAGCAGCTTCGATGCTCCGGACTGAGCCCAATTCTTTTATGAATTCTTTGAATTATAGAGTCATGTTAATAAACCATATTTAGCCTCCTGATATTATTGCAAGAGTCCTTTGTCACTGCACGGACCACAGCAATAAGACCTCACCCTTCTGCCCTCCTTTCCAGCAGAGTTAAACCTGTCCTGCCAGCAGGCACGTTTTTGTCATGGTTTTTCAGAGGTTCTGGTAGCTCAGGTAACATGAGTTATAGTGGTGCATGTGATTTAAGAAGAAAATAAATAATTGCTGAGAAATGAACAAGCACTGGAAATTTCTGAGGTACTGTTTTCACCTATTGTTATTGTAAAATTATTCATCCTGCTGGGTGCTGGGAAGAGTGACTTGGCTCCAGTTTGTGTCTCCTCTTGATGTTGAGGAGCATCAAGCCTGTGGTCTGAACTTTTTTTTGTGATGAGTAACTAACCAAGCTGTTATCTTTTTGCCTATCTTTTATTTCAAGTTAAAAGGCTGTTCTCTAAAATAAACATGACAGAATATCAGACCCTGGTTTAATATCACTGTGTGGAGCCATAGTTTGCTGTAATTAATTTCCAGATAAATTAATGAGAAGAAATAAAAGCTAAGTACATTTTGTGATTTGTGTTATTGTCAGCTTTCAGTTCCTTTTTCTGGGAATGAAAGCTGTTAAGTAACATTAATGGAAAGAATATTCAATATTTGTTACTTTAATAGTAGTACAAAGAACAAAGACAATTTATGTATGAAAATTTTAGCTGTATACTAATGCCAGTCGTACCTTAAGAAGTACAAATTCTCTTTCCCCTGACCCCTGATCTGTTCTGGAAGATGAGTAAGCTTCATGCATGAGCTTTTCAATAATTTATTAGGACAGGGATGTTGAATTATTTTAGGATTTATTAAGAAAATACTAATACTTTTTTAGCATTCTGTCACCCTTCTTCAGTCATTGAATTCATTAGTTCCGTGCACAAATATCCTTTAGCTGTGGTCTTGCACTTGCTCTTGTTTCTGCTGTAATCTCATTTCTCTTGGCTGTATGTCAGCATGAATATTCTGCATACTAAAAGATGTTCATGAACAGAGTACTTGGGTGGTAAAATGGCCATGCTGGCCTGTTTTTTTTTTTTTTTTGGTCTCAGAACATTTTTATTTGTAACATTGAAAGTCTTGGAAGTTCTTTCATGAAACTGGATGTATGCACAAGAGTAAAAATCTGACACAAAGAAATTGTAAGGCACAGAATTGTAGATTCGGTGTATACCCTCATGAGTAAACTGTTCCTGTTATTTGTAATGGGAAGATGAACCATCAAACTTGCCTTTTGTCAGTGATTGGCACAAACTTGACTCGTTATTCTGACAAGAACTCAGCATGTCAGTCAATGGGAAGAGACGTGTGGAAGTTGATTGAAATTGATTGTAAATGCCAGCTCCTTGACAAAATGATGTGCTAGGACCACAGTTAGTCACCTCTAGGTAGAGAGTAGTAATTGCAGAGGTTTTCCAAAGAGCTGCACTGCAGGTGTTACTTTCTCTGTGCTTTTTCTATTTAGCTTTGATAGAACCATCAGTTGTAATTTGCTGTCTCTAGGGGTTATTGAATGGCTGGGTTATTGAACACTTGCCCATCTTAGCTAAGGGTTAATGAACAAAGCTCTAATGTCTGATATGTTAAGGGGTTTAGGCAGTTCAGTTTTGATCCCTGCCGCCTTGTGTTAGCATTTCAAATAATATTTGGCAAAAAGCTATAATTTTAAATATCATTTTTCTGAATCGTACATTAAATTGCTTTCCAGTGTGTCCATTCTTTCGTTAAAAGCAGTCATGTCAGGAAAACAGACAGAAAGAAAGAGGAAGTGTCTCTACTTCAGATTTTCCTAAAAATAGTTACTGGGATTCCTAATTTAAACAAAGCTTCCTCATCTGAAGTTTACTTCAAAAGTGAGATCACAACAAGTCGGGCATAAAAACTAGGGCAGCTTTTGAAAAACAAAAAAACTAGGATACCAAAAGCAAGAAGCCTGTTTTTAAGTGCTTTAGTGAGGATGAAAACTCAGCCTAAAAATTGTNTTTTTTGGTAAGAAATGAGCATTTTCACAAAGAGTCATTAGAAACGAATTTATGTCTGAAGGTTCATGAAGATTGATTCCAACAGTCTCTTCTGCTTAAAATTTGGGAATCAATCTGCTGCTGTGGAACTGTTGGCATCACCTGTAAGGGGGACACACTTGCACCTGTGAGTGCTTCCCTTACCTGGGCACTCAGGAGGGAAATTTAGGTAAAACCAGATGGAGTGTGTCTTTTGAGAACAGACTGCTCTGAACACTTGCACTGTGCATGTGCCTTGACTCTGCAAAACTTTAGATTCACACCTTTTAGCTTTCCTTTCAGGGTCACAGGTCAGGCTTTTACTGATCAAGTACAGAAAGGGCTGAAATGCCAGAGCAGAAAGTTGTTTTATCAGTGTTCAGCATTGATCTGGTTTCTAACGTAGGGCGCTTTTATAGTGGATACTTGATTTGTGTGAGATCGTAACAGCCAAGCTGTTCTCTTTAATTGATGGATTTACTGTCTTTCTCTGGAATTGGAATTTAGACATGTAGTTGCATGGGGACTGTGATAATTCTGGTCATAACTGGCCAAGCTGTTTGCTGCTGTGGCCCTGATGCACGTTGCCTTCTTCATGGTGGCAGTAGTCCCAAGCTAGGTGACTTTGCCATGAAGTGAGCGAGGGGCGATCAGGTGTTCCAGTCTCTTGGTTCATTTGTGGAGCCACTTATCTTGGGCAGAAGGGTCAAAACTTCAGACAAGAGGTTTGTAGTAGGAGTTCTCAGTTTCCTGGGAAAATCCTGCATATTTCATGTGTGCTGGAAGAATATTTTCCTGAAATAGATTTTTGCAGTTTGTTGATTCAGTGCAGTCATTCACTGCATCTAATCTGTTCATGCAGTCCTCCAGCAAGTTGAAGAGTTCCCCTTTGTGCCCACAAACAGTGTGAAGGCTTAATTGAAATCTGTGCTTACATTATTTTTGTGATGAACTGGCATTAATAAACTGACAGTAATAAATGTCTCCAGTTCTTTAAGTGAGTCATGAGAACCTCTAGTAACACAAATACTGTAGCTACTCTACACGATGTCAGTAGTGAAAATATTTTCTATTGAATGATAAGTTATTTAGTCCAGGACACATTGTTTATGCTCCTATTCCCTGTTAGTTTGGGTAAAGAGGCTGCTTTCTCTAAAAATTAATTTATTGTTTGTTACTTTGTTTGGAACTATATGTGATACTGACTTCTGATGAAAGCAAAATGAATCATATTTTTAATGTATTGATATTTTTTCAGTGTATGTGAATACTGGTTTTACTTCTGTGTAATACCATGCATTTATTTGCTGCTTAAATACTGATTTAATTAATTTTTAATCTCCCTCCTTCTTCTCTCAAATTACAGCCAAATGTATCTATGGAGGCAAAGTGCTAGCAGAAGGTCAACGAGTATTAACCAAGAGCTGCAGGGAATGTCGAGTAAGTTTCAGTTGTGTAAACCTTTCCTGATTTTAAATGTATCTGTGGTGTTCAGAAGTGACAGTGAAAAGTTAGTGCATTTCTTTAGGCTTCCTTCATGCAAATGTGACATCTGTTGTCTTGAAAAAGGTGACCTTGAAGTCACTGAAAGCCACAAATACGAAAACAAGGCAAGAATATGACCCTTGCAGGATGAGAAAAATATGGGCAAAATGATTTGGAAGAATGTTTTCTCTTATCTCTGCTTTCATGAGCTTTAGAAAAAAGTAATAGCCTCTTGAGCAAATTACTTATTTCAGCAAAATTGCTAAAATTTCAAGCAACCTTCTTGTTATGTTGTGTAAATTACACTGTATTTCCCCTAGTATTGTTCAACCTATATATAGCTCTTCTAATAATTGAGGTAAATTATAGAGTATTGGAGTGGACCGAGTTCTTTCTTGGCAAATTCATGGCATTTGGCCCATGGCAGTCAGTATGTAAGAACACAGGTGAATGGGGGCTGTGTTAGATCTGTTCAGGGAGCATTGGTGAATGTGAATTTTGGGAAAGATTACAGTGATCTGGTTATTGTTGTGCTTGGAGCTCAGCGTACAGAGTAGCAATTTCATGTTGACTAATGGAAATGGACAATAGCTGGTTGCAGATGTTGTGAAAACAGCTTGTTAGGCAGAATTTCTTTGCTATTGTTACTGTTGAGCTGTATGGGGTGCTCAGCACTGCATATAAAAATATCTGGGCAAGGTCGTTGCCTTGGAAGGCAGACTAAGATGCCTGTTATTTATAATATGGCACAGAATGTTTATTTGAGAGTGGAAGTACATGTATAAAATGAGAACAGGAGTATTTTCACGTTAAAGTGAAACCAGAGAGGGTGATCTGAATTATGTCTGTGGAACTTCTCTGTGCTATAAATTAAGAGTGTTACATTCATCATTAGGAGTAAGATAATACATTCAGGAAGATTAAAAGCAAATGCCAACCATCAAATATCTGTCATTAGGAATGAGTAAAATAATGGAAACTGCATTTGTATTTTGCTTATTGTTAAAAGGAAAATGATATGGCAATGTTAATTACAGTAACACTGCAGTTGGTATTTGCATCTTAATTGGCAGTATTGATAAATATTCAAAATGGCATCTGTGAATGTGACACCATAAAAAAAATGTTTGAGGCATGCCTTCAGAAAAACCCCAACAAACTGAAGTTCTTTCCACAGCTGTGCTTCAACAAGATATTAAGCCTCACTGGCCTGGGGAGGGTTTTTAGGAGAGTGCTTGCCTCTCTTTCTGTGGGCTGGTGTGTCTCCATGCAGGAGGTTCATTCGGGTCCTAATGTTCATTTAGGACATTTAGCAGGTCCTAAATCTGACCTGCTTGTCTACTGCCTCGGTTGGGAATGCTCACTGGATGAGTGGTGATGAGTCAAACTGTGGCTGTGTCATCGTTTTCTGTCCTGTGTGGACAAGGTGCTGTATGAATAAAGGAGGGACTTTGTCATAGGGGAGGACCATACAGAATTTAATATGGTTTAATTTTCCAGATTTGGAAAACTGACATCAAGTTTCAAAAGCTGCTGATCCATGAAGGATTACAGTGGAGGGTACACATCTACTGTCAATGTAATAGTGTTGATAAAGATGACTTAAAAATCTTTGTGTCTGTAAAGGAGGATATATTTGTAAGTGGGGTAATGTCAAAAAGATCAAGTTGAAATTTCACATTTCAGTTTTTGTTTGAAGATAGATTCCTTATTCTTTGCATAGGTATTGATCCAAACTTAAGAGGCTTTTAACTTTTATTGTTTTTCCATCTAAAAAACATAATACTACTACTGATGGATCCAGCTAGATCAAAGATATTCTTTATCAGGCTGAGAGACTTTTTTAAAATTTTTTCAGAACTAATCCAGGCTAAAAATATTTATGATGCACATCCTCTTAACCATAAGCACAGATGTTATTCATGAACAACCATTCCCAGCTGGATTCCTGCCCACAAACACTCTTCAGATGAATCTGCAATGACAAAATGAGTGCACAGGTTTTTCTAACAATCACAGAACAGTTCAGATTGGAAGGGACCTCTGGAGGTCATCTTGTCCAGCTCTCCTGCTTGAGCAGGGTTACCTGGAGCCAGTAGCCCAGGACCACGTCCACGTGGCTTTTGAGTATCTCCAGAGATGGAGACTCCACAGCTTCCCTGGGCAGCCTCACAGTGCAGGAGTGTTTCCTGATGTTCAGCTGGGCCCTGCTCCTGTCCCTGGGCACTGCTGAGAAGAGCCTGGCTCCATCCTCTTCCCTTTGGGTATTCATATGTGTCCATAGGATCCCCCCTCTGAGCCTTCTCCTCTCCAGCCTTTCCTCCTGTGAGATGCTCCAGTCTATTATTTATCCTCATGCTCCATGGCTGATTTCTCCACAGCTTTTCCATCTCTTGTGGTGGGAAGGCCAGAAAATGCAAGTGTGTAGGAGCTTTGATAACTGCACCTTTCTGCATTCAACAAGTCTTTGATTTTTTGTTTGTTGGTTTGTTTAGGGTATTTTTTTTTTTTTTTGGGGGTTTTACCAGTGTGGTGATGTGGGCCATTGAAAGTCAATGGAAGGATTTTTATAACTTCTGTTGGAGTGGGAATTTGCAGTTGATCAGCTGCCTGTGAATGACACGATGCTGGTTCATAAACAGACGACATGCTTGACAGCAAAGGGTACAAAAATAAATGGCTCTTCATTAATGCTGGGAGCAGGCAGTCACAGTGTGCCATACGAGATGGACAGGGCCCACAGCTTTCAGGAAGGTTGGCTAAAAAGCTTTTTCTAAAGAATAAGGAATGATGTGCTTCTTAAGAGTGACAGCTAAGGCTGCTGTTTGAAACTGTGTCCTGGGAGACTGATCAATACCAGCGTGTTGTGACTTAGGAATGAAATTCCTGGTGCTCTCACTGAAACCACCTCTCACTCCCCTGGGTGGGATGGAGAGGAGAATTGGAGGCACAAAAGGCACAAAAATCGTGGGTTGAGATAAGAACAATTTGCTGGAATCAGCAAGGACATAAGAAAATAAACAGTAACAGTGACAATACTGATGACAAAGGGTAGAGGGAGGAGGTGATTGATTTACATGGAACAATACCTGACTGCTCCCCACCAGCCCCACCTCAGAGTGAGGTGGTGTAGAATAACCTCCTGTCCTGGCCATGCCCCTCCTGGCTACTGCAGAGATCAGCCCTGTCTTGTCTGGAACCAGATAAATTCAGACAGGAAAAAACCCCACCAAAATAGTCTTATCTGAAATCTTGCTATTAATTTTCAAAGCCGATCATGTGAGATGAGCTGTTTGTTGTTCAGATTTTCACTGCATGTCACTGATTAGCTTACATCCAATCCTTTTTTTTATGTACTTACCTTGGTAATTACAAGAAATTTAATTATCTTGTTGTAAATTTTTGACTTCAGATCTCATTCCTTGTGGATTGTATGTCACAACTGAAGCTTGATATATTTATTCCAGAAAACAATGTCTTTTTGACATCTATTTTTGTTCACATTCTATGACTGCTATATATGTGGATTGAATATAAAAAGGAAGAATTTTTCTAAGGCTGCCTGAAGCAATGATTCTGAAGTGTGAACTCTTCTTACTTATCTCAGTGGATAAAATCTGAAATCTGATGATGATAATTCTTATAATTGGATCTGTACTAGTTTATAACAAATTGATTTTAACCCAAAGAATACTCAACATGGAAATGTTTTAATTGTTTTAAAACTTAATTACAAATAAGTTTAATTTGCTTTCCCAAGATGCAAATTCTGCAGAAAATAGAAGACTTAAGGAAATAAAATCTTACTGTCATTAAATTAATGGAATTCTCAATTTGTGTTCTTTAATCTCCTTGTGAGTCACTAAAGAAGCAGTGAGCTTGGAATAAATTTGTCTTTAGCTTTTTGACTCATCCTGACACTCATTTGACTTTCATACCATTTCTTGCCATATTTTTCTGGCCAGATTTATTGTCAGCCAACACTTTTTGTCGGTGTGCTGACACACTTTACTCTTTCTGCTGTAATTGTCCTGTCTGAGCTTAAATAGGCAATGAGTTACAGCCAGAGCTTTTCTAGCTGGTTGTTTGATAGTGTGATGGCTCAGTGTCTGGTTCTTTTATCACCTCTGATCCTGCAGTGGCACAGACAAGGATGGGGATTCCTCCCTTTCCGATGTGGAAGTGAGACCAGGAGGATTCTAACACCTCCATTAACTTCTCTGTTCTCCTGGCCACTTGCTCTGATGATGTGTGCCCTCCTTGCTGCTCTAGGGAGCTGCTTCTTCTTACCAAAAATAAGAAAAGCAGATGCCTGTGGGGTTTTTTTTTTAGAATTATTCACAACAGCAAGTGGTGCAGCTTGCCAGTAAAGGCAATTGGCCCTGCTTAGCCTAAAGGTTGTGGTGTCAGGGGCAGTGACAGGCAGTGAATACAGAATGGGCAGATTTGCATTCCCTGGGTGGGCTGCACTTCTCAGCTCTAAGTCCTGCTGTAAGAGCCATATCCNAAACTTTCATCCATCCCAACATCCTGCTGGGCACCTCAGGCACATCACTTGTGCCTTGTAGGCTCAGCAGGCATTTCCTGAGCCTGTAGGGCAGCTCCAGGCTGTGGGAGCTCCTTCTGGAGCCTGCAGGGACAGAGCTGAGCTGGTGAGGTGGCAAGGCTGATGACCAGCAAAGGTTTTACCTGTGTGAGCTTTGGCGTGGTGTGGCATGGTGTTGTGTAGGCATGGGAGCAAGCTTCTGCACTGAGGTGTTTCTTCATACAGGGTGGACTCTTGCATGAACATATTATTTTCATATAATAATATATATAATATATATAAACATATAAGTTTCTTTGCATGCAGGCCTGCAGAAAAATTCTTCCCATGGGAAAGCATCTTTTACTGTCTTTTTACTCTGTACAAGTTTCTGTAAACAAATCTCTAAGCTGTGTTCAAGGACAGAGGTTTTCTCTGCCTGTATCCTGATATGGGAGACAGAGGTTTTTCTTCCTTTCAGCCTATGAGGTGAAAAGTTGTTATCTCTGATTGTGTGAGCTATTCTGGCATTCCTTGTTCAGAGCTGGAAGCAGCAGCTTCTACGCTCCAGACTGGGCAGATAATAACCCAAATACTTTGAATTATGGAGTCATGTTAATAAATGATATTTAGCCTTCTGATATTATTGTCAAGAGTCCTTTGTTACTGCACAGACCATGGCAATAGTGGACTCACAGGTAATTTAAGTATCCTCTGTTCAAAGTCACTGGTCCTTCAGATTATGAGAATGATTGCTTTAATGAGGTTTTGTCTACTTCTTGGTATTGGTTTTCCTCTGCTTTCCTAGCCCTAGGATGTGTTTGGATCGTATTTTTAAACTTGCCTCTGCAATCATGATAGCTGGAAAATGAAATTTCTTCGTTTGAGGAAAGCAGAAATTCTTATTCCACCTTTTCATCCTGCCATTTGAGATGTCATGAATAATAAGTCTAGGAGGACTGGGGAACAGGCTGATGTTAAAAAGGTATTTTGGCAACATAGCAGGCTGCCTGCTTTCTTAGTGAAGTTTCATAGCTTGGAAAACGAGATTACTCAGGTGTGGACAGTCCTGTGGGGTAGTTACTGTAGTTCCTACTGAGCAAAAATCCTAGTTGTTCGTTTCTGCTCCACTTGCCAGGTCTCAGTGATGGCACAGCTGCAGAACTGGTGCTGAACAAGTAAATTGTGGTATGAAGAAGGCTGGAGGGGGGGATAAGGTAAAAGAGGAGGCTGTTTTGGGGCAGGATTTTAAGAAACAACAAATGAAAGTGCTGGAGAGCTGTTTGGTCTGGAGACATAGCGAGGCTGATCTGCTGGATGGGAAGAAGATGGAGTAAAATTTGGTGGAAAAATCTCCCCATGAAGGCTCTATGTCTATGATTACAGAAAGTTTCTGCCAGCATCTAGACCTCCTATCACAGTCTTATTCTAAATCTAGCAATCAAAATCATAGAAAAGTCTTTAGCTTGATTTTACACAGCAGTTTCTGTAGGGATCTCTCAAGATGGATTTGTTCTCTGAAGGACCTAACTTTGGAAATAAGGTGATCAGCAATTCTAAAGAACAGACTCTTGTAATTGGACACAACAGAACGACACAACACTTGAAAATACTGGTCTTGCTGTGTAAATTTGAGTTGAATAACTTATCAGTGAAGTATGTGGACTGTGAAATAAGAGGAATAAAGCTCAGAATTGCAGAAAGCAGGAAGACTGTCTTGAACCTGGAATGAAATTCATTTAATTCCTTCAAATACTTGAAAAGAAGACAACTATACTTTGAGACTACATATTTAGTAAAACTAGAATATAAAACTAAAATAGAATTTTGAGTTGAAGTGCCTTGTTTTTAATCATTTTTTTTTATGCTGGGCAGAGAAATGCACAGTAGATTACTCTAGATTTGATGTTATGGTGGAATAAATGAATTTAACTTGCTTCTTGCTAATTTATCAGTGTTGTTACTGGAGATTACTAGTGCTGTGGATGGAAAAGTCTGTGATTCTTGCCCCACTGCATGTGTTTTCACCAATATAATTTTTTAAAAATCTTGTTTCTTTTCAGAATGGAGTTTTAGTAAAAGTAACAGAGACTTGTCCACCGTTGAACTGCTCAGAAAAAGATCACATCCTTCCAGAGAACCAGTGTTGCAGTGTTTGTAGAGGTAAGCCAGCTTGGAAGGAATATAAGTTGTTGGTTCAAGAGGGAAACACATTGAAAGGAACAATTCATTTTTAAGTACCTCTATAAGCATGATTCTAAAAGCAGTCTGTGATACTCCTTTGGTTAGAAGACTTAGCAGATATAAAGCTGGAATTGCACTGAATTAGGCAGGAGGAGAAAGGAACTAATATCTCCTAAAAATTCCTAATTAAAAGGATGTCGTGTTTGAAAAAGAAATATATTTTACTGCTTAAACCTGCAACTGCAGGGTTTTGAAAGTGTTTTTAAGGTCTCTGTTTTAAAATCACAAAAATAGCATTAAGATTCTAGTTTGATGGCTATTAGGATGTTGATTTAGATCTGAGCACTCTCAGGACTAATTTATGAATTAAGCTGAACAATAAAATAATACCAATGCAAACCAAAAATTAAAAAGCTAACATTAGAACCCAGAACCTCATTTTTCCTCCTTCCAGTGGATGTTGAGATGCAGGTTCCTCTTCCTTTCAGCCCTGTGTAGGCTGGAGCAGACAGAACAGGCAACAACTAAAATCTTAACTGAGGAAATCCCCTTAAATGAGGAACATGCAGCTGTCACAAGGTTAAGAAACTTGAACAAGCTTTCTTTTTAAAACGTGTTCTAATCAGTGAGTTGCTGGGTGAATAATTATTCCCTGTGCATTGCACCTCTGCTCCTCATCTCTCCCTTGGTGCTGAGTCTCGGCTGAGCTCAAGGGGAGCCTGGTCTCTCAGGACTCACATGTCAGCCTTTAGTGATGCACCTCAGAAATTCAAGCAAGAGGTGTGCCAAATTGTTGTAAGAACATATTATAAGTTTTTTTGCATGTAAGCTTGTAGAAAAATCTTCTCATGGGAATGTATTTTTTACTGTCTTTTTACTTTGTGTAAGTTTGTGTAAACAAAATCTCTAGTTTGTGTTTCAAAAACATTTGAATTAGTCTGTCTCTTGACAGTAGGAGAAGGAAGTTTGTTTCTTTCTACCTATGAGGTGAAAAGTTGTTATCTTTGATTGTGTAAGCTATTCTGGCATTCCTTAGACAAAACTCAGAGCAGGAGCTACAAATGCTCCTTGCTGGGCAGATAATAGCCCAAATCCTGTAAACGATAGAGTCATGTTAATAAATCATATTTAACCTTCTAATATTATTGTCAAGAGTCCTTTGCCAATACACAAACCACAGCAATAGCAAATGAGCATTAGGCATTTGCAGGCTTAGATGGTCGCTGAGGTCTGCTGGAATATTTGTCTTGCCTGGGTATAAATTCCTCCAGTGCCATTGCAGATGGCCATGAGGGGGCTCTGAATCTCTCCCTCTGCCAGGAAATATTAATTAGTAAATATGCATGGTTAAATATTTACTTAGGCCTTGAACTTAAAAACACATGCATGTGGTTTCAGGGACCAGCATGTTGGAGACTCCCTGTTGGGTCATGGTCTAAGAATATACACATTAATTTTTTTAGTGGTTTCTAGAAACATCTGCAACTATTTAGGCAAGCAGTAAATGTTGCTTCTCTGTCCCTCAGAGGGCTCAATGTCTTAATGGTATTTCTTAACAGATGGCCCACTTTGATGTAGTGCAGTACTGAAAAAAATATATTCATTACTTAAAAGGATTAGAAATATGAAAGTTTCAAAGTTGATGGAAGATAAGGTCCATAATTATTCACTTCTGTATTATTGTTAGTGATAGGTACTCTTTTTAGATATTTATCCCCAAACTGGCTTCATTATTTATAATATAAGACGAATATGTATATTTATGTGATGATTTCTAGAAGCAAGGGAAAAAATTGTATTTTCCCTTCCCAGGAATTCTGGTACATGATGCTTTCAATTTGACACATTAAACTTTCACTTCAGTTCTACTTTAGCTGACTGCTAAAACAGTACCTCCTCTTTTTGTATTTCCTCATGGCTTTTTAAAATTCTTTTGAAAATGATGCCTAGAGAGATGATTAATTGTGTCAACTTTACAAAGGCATAAATTGAATTTAGCACTCATAAGTTGCTTTTTATATCTTGAAGTAGAATATATGCTGCTTGACACTTTTGCTTCAGTTGCATGCAACCCAAAGTGGTAGTATATAAGTTGATCATGTGCTGTTCTTAAAAATGGATATTTATTAAGAATTCCATATTTGCCATGGGTTTTATCAAGCAAACAGGTGCTCTCTGATATGGCCTTAGATAAGCCTTAAGTTATTCAAGAGAATATTTAGTGAGCATTTGCTAGCAATGTTAAATAAGAATATTATTTCTGTGTTAAGTTTATCAGTGCATGTTAGTGACTGCTAGGTTCTGAGCTTTGTAGCAGTTTGTGGTTTTTTTTAGTATTTTTAGTTGTGGAAACAGAAGACCTCTACTGAATTTCAAATTCTGTAGAATTACAGAATATGTTTGCTGAATTGGGCAAGGGTGACAGGTTTGCATCTTGTGCTTTTCTAGCTGCAGCAAAGGAATTTCCATTTAATGAAAGGATACATATGAGGGGATCAACAGAAGGAAAGGAAAACCACAGAGAAATACAAAATCTTCCTGATGCTGTGGTATGAGACTGCAATCTCTGTAGTACTTTCTGCAATAATAGATGAGTGCCACAGGTTATGAGGGGTAAAACAAAAATCTGTGGTGTTTTGGAGATGGAAATTGTGGCTCAGCAAAGGAAAGAGCTGACTGCTGTTACGTACAGAGCTGGTGGGCTTCCTAGATAGTCATTATGGTTTGTAAATGGTAGGAAAAATAAAGAGAGCAAGTAATGCCTGCTCTTCTTCAGGCTTGCTACGTGAGTTTATAGCATAGCAGAAGGTAAGAGTATATTGCTAAGAGGCAATTTCTAGATTTCAGGGAAGTGTTTGTGTGAGGTGTACAGCAAGGTGAGAGCAGTCTGGAAGAGCTCTGCTTGAAGATGACAGTTTATTTTTGTGATTTCATGTACTGAATGCAAAAATGGACCTCACCACATCTGTATATGGCATCTATCCTTGGCTGTTATGCAGAGTATATCCAGTTTTTCCTTTCATCTCTGTGCTTTAATAGAAATGTCTGCTCAAACTATGTGGCCACTTTATACTTTCCAGCAGGACAATGTGGTGTTATTAAACTGTCTTTTAGGCTTACAGAAAATTAACTAAATTTTCAAGTTTCACAAAGAATCCTGTCACAAAATACATTTTTTACTACTTTTGAGAATCACTCATTTTTCTTACAGCTGCCTGCTACATTTTTATAGCCCAGGGACAAAACTACTACAAAAAATAGTGTCATGAAAGTGTTTCATTGTTCCCTTTAGCTGTTTTTCTCCTTGCCAAAGACAGTGTATAATTTTGAAAGAGTGGATCTTTTTTCTCTTTTGCATGACTGATTCAAATAAAACTTCATGAGAGAATTTTTATGTTGTTATGCTCACAATTTCAAATACGTAAAAATAGCCTTAATGGCCTTAGCAACCTCAGATGTGCTGTTCTTAAAAGAACAAGTGTGATGAAATAATGAAGTAGTGAGAGTGGGTTTATTTCTAGAGAAAATAATTATTTGCTGTCCTGCATTATGGAGGGACTGATGGATTTATGTTGCCTGCTGACACTCGTTAGGAGGAAAGGGAGAATCTTTTTGGTGAGGTGAAGGGTACATTTTACAGCAGGGAGCAGCATTTAAATCTAGAATTGGGGCTTCTTCCACCCTTCTTTGTGCTGCTTTGTTGTTTTGGGAAGGTTTTTAGTCTTTCTGTTAGAGGGTGAGAAGGCTCTTGAGTTGTGCATGTTTCTCATCTCTTCCTGCCTGGCTGTGAAACTGAGATTTGACTCTTCAGAAATTGAATTTTTCCCATTTATTGCTGTGAGGTAGGAGCTATTTCAAGGTTTTAGATTTATTAAGATTTAATGGCAGTTGATAAATATGAATTAGTTGATTTCTAAACATAGTTGTAGCATTACTGAGGATTTAGAAGGGCTTTCTGTCTGAAAAAAAGAAGAAATCTTTTTGTTAGCCTGTGTAGTTACCATTTTTCTACTGCACACAGATAAGCACTGTGTAATAAGCTCTGCATTCATAGAGCAGCTTGAAAGAATATATGAAGTTGCTGTTTTATGTCAAAACACTGAGTTCTGGGACCACAGTCTCTGAAGGTGTAAAAGCTGCTTTGTACACGACTCATGAAAAACTGATTCAGATCATGGAAAGGCATAATTGGTAATGCAAATTTTAACACTCTTCTATGACTTCTCCCTTAAATTTACCTTACATATTTCTATTGTAACTGTGGGGTTAAATCCTAACAGTAGGAAAGATTTTGAGGTTGAAACTACCTTGGACTTTTGAACGTTGCTGGTGCTTTTAAACAGAAGCATTATGACAGTTTTTGTTTTTATATTAAGAGCTTCTAAATGTGAAACAGTGAAATGAAGGATATCTTGAAGAGGAAGAGAACAGGGGCTTTAAAGTTTTTGATGTGAACAGCTAAGGCTATTGTAAGAAATATAGAAAACTGTGCAGAAGTTACAAGGAAACCCTCAGAAACAAGGAGAGGCACATTAGTGCTGGCCATACAAAAAATAGGAAGAGGTACAAGTCTAAAAAGTGTTGATTGCAGCTGTAGTCTTGAATGAGTTCTTGCATTTTACAATCAATAACTAAGCCAAATTTCCAAATATGTTAGGTGTGTAAAAAAACTGGATGACAGCACAAAGCAGGTTCTGGGAACCACAACCCGGAGGATGTTTGGACTTGGAAAAATAAGAGCAGTGTTCAGGTGTCCCAAAATGGAATAAATTTTTAATTTGAGATATCTGACCTGGGGCCGCTAAGGCCCAGTTCCTGATGCTGCAGAAGTGATAGTTTTATGGCTGCTAGCACGTGTCTGGTTCTTTTCCTAATTGTCTCAGTACATTTATTAATGGTTGTTCTATAGTCAGAAAGAAGGAGTAGAAAGAAACTTGTATTTCTTAAGAAAAAGATGGAGCAAACATTTCAGCAGCCTTGGTAAAGGAAGAGAGTAATGTTATCAGAAATGTTTGGGGAATGAACAGAGGTCATCAGGCCCATCAAAAATCTAAACACACTCTTCAATATTTAATTCCCCTGGTAATAACTAATTGTGTTTTGAATGACTTTGAAGGGCTGTTGTGCACATTTATGATTGTGTGTGTATGCACAGGGAAAATGGTTTCTGGCATCTGTTCTGAATGCATTCATCTGTAATTTTAATTCATACTTGCCTTGTCATCTGTGCTGGCTTGAAATTATTTAAGATTATTAGAACTGCTTAGGATTTTCTGTGGTTTTGTTAAATCCTCTCCAATTGCCTGCTTGCTGAGATGTGATGATTCCATTTCAAGCCATTCTTATATTTAGAGAGGAGCTGACTGTCTCAGATAAGACTTGGCTGAATATCCTGAATGAATTGTTATTTTTGGGTGGGCATGGGGAATGCATGCCCCCTGCTCTCTCCCACCCATTTGGGATTTAGAGATCCCACTGCAGTACCAGCAGGTGCTTTTGGCTTCTCTGTAGGTATCTTTAGAGGAATCCTGTGAGCCATTTCACACCAAAGAATTCATAAAAATCAGATATTTTAATATAATAAATTAAATTTTATATAATTTTATATAATAAATAAATAATAAAAGTATTTATAATAAATAAAAAAATCAGATATTTTAATATAATAAATTAAATTTTATATAATTTTATATAATAAATAAATAATAAAAGTATTTATAATAAATAAAAAAATCAGATATTTTAATATAATAAATAAATAATAAAAATCAAACTCGTGCTGGGGAGAATGAAGACCAATGTTTAAGGAATCCAAGAACCACAATTCCTTGATAGGCATCTTTTGGCTCTTTCAAAGTGCCAATTTTGCATTTTTGCTGGGAAAAACAAAAAGTACCTCTGGAAAAACCTTGATCCAAGCAATGGTGTACTTTTTCTGACAGAGGCACAGTGAACTCTTCCTCTTCTATGCTATCAAGTACGTTTTTTTTCCTGCTGGTTAACCTTAAATTACAGTTGTTTTGTAAAAGCTTGGTAACATAAAATGTTGTAGCACCATGTGTGGTCTTAGCAGGAGTGGCTTCCACCATCCACTTACTGAGGTATTGAACAAATTTGCTGAAATGCTATGTGAAAGTAAAGTGGAGTCACTTCTAGACAGCAGTTTTAACAGATAGGAAACAGTGTTTCACAGGTCTTTTGTAATAATAAATGCCAAGACAATCTAGAGATGTAATAGATGTTCTAGGATTGTGTATTTCTAATGACAGGAGAAAAATGAAATGTCCTTTAGAGCCTTTATTTTCTCAAGTTACAGAACTGGAGTTACTTTTAAAATTTAATTTAAAAAATTAAATGTTGAAATTAGTTATTAATGTATTAAAATATTATTTAAATATAAAATATATATTAAAATACTCGTTTAAAATTTTTAATTTAATGCTCTTTTAATAGCCTTCAAGCTTGAAAATCTGATTCTGGATGGAGACTGTTCATATTTGAGTTGATAAAAGGAACAAAACAATACAGGTTTTTCCAGAGAATTTTTAATAAACAGGTGACAGCTCTAGTGGCAAAAAATGGATAGGTAGGGTAGCCATCATATCTACAGATAAATTTCAGAGGTGTCAAATAAATAATGAAGGATTCACAGGGCTGTGATGTGATATTGAAAATTAGTCACTGGTTTGTGCTTGGGAAAAATGTGTTGTTAGAGAGTTTGATCTGGGACCTGGGGCTTGTGATGAGAGTTAACTCTGAGAAGCCATCAATTTGGCTACTTGTAAGTCTTAAATTTGCCACAAGCTGATCATAAGGTAAAATGTTGACTCACTGGGATAAAAAAAGCCTGGTTACATAGAATTTCGTTGCAGAAAGTTGTACCAGCATCCTTGTAACTAAAACATGCTGAGAAAGATGAAATATTTTTTGCAGGTTTGGATGAGAAGGAAATAGAATTAAATAGAAACCAAACAGCCTGAGACAGAGTAACAATCCATGTGATATTTTCTTACTGCTATGTCACAGAGGTTCTGACCCAATAATAATCAAATCAATAATAATTCTCCTTTGAGCTCATAAGGCAGTATGAGCTTTTACTCAAAGGAGAATTATTATTCTAAAGAAGGAAACAGACTAGGATGTCATGGTCTTAGGGGAAACAGTGACAAAGAAAATATTATAAAACTTATTATTGTCTCTTGGATGTTATCTGGAATGCCAGCAGAATAGTGATCCTGTGTGGGGAGCATAAATTAGATGCTGAATGGATAAGTTTGAGGAGATGGGTTCCAGTGATCAGTTTCAATTATAGTTACAAAGGCAAAAATGAGAAGTCAAATGCTGTGATTGCATAAATGGCTAAAGGCAGTGTATTGGCACCCTCTTCTACCAGTCTGAAATGTCCCTGGGCTTGACAATTCTGCATCTGCAACACTTGAGTTGTCTCTACCAGATTGTGAAATGAGGGAAGACTAGAAGGGATAACTGAAGTTTTCATTAAGGGAATTGGTTCTTTTTCTCAAGCTGGATCACAATGAAAGCAGGAGCCAACTGAGCACAAGGAAGATAGCTTGGCTGTTAATAAAATTAGGTTGAAGTGTAGAATTCTATGTTGACACTGCTAACAAGTGTTAACATTAAAAAAAAATTACCACAGAACTCAACATTAGATGATCAGACACATAAATTTGGAGTGCACTAAGCTGGCACAACTTGAGTGTTAAATTAGTAGACAACTAACGTGTGTATGTAAAAATACATTAAAATAGGATATCAAAGCAAGGGATAGACAACTAAAAATACCTTAGAATAGGATATCAAAGCAAGGGATGTGAATAGAGGCCTGAATCTGGAATTTAGATGTTAGAAGTCCAGGTTGTGTTTTTCTTAGCTGTTTTTAGGGGATGTTAGGAAGTTTATGATTAATGAACTAGAACTTTTAGTTGTTCCTTTATGACCAGGCAGAACTGACAGGAACTGTTCTGGTATTCAGATAAGTGCAAGTTGGAATACCAATAGATGGTGGTATGTCTGGGTTTCTGCTTTTCCTCCTTCCAGGACAGAAAATGGAGACAAAATAGGATTTACCAAAATGACTGCTTATATATCTCAGGCAAATAGAAATTGACTCTTGGATATTAATAGAGAAAATCCATAAAACATACATCAGTGGAGGGAGGAAGAAAAAATCTGTTGTCAAATTCTGTGAGTTATTTCTTAACTTCCAGTGGAGTGCCTTTAGAGATGGAGTTACAATTGCTTTCACTTTAGACTTAAGCAGAGAGAGATGTTGACATGTCTCTGAGAAATACTGAAAATCAGAAAGAAAGAATTTCAGCCACTTGTACCTTTACAGAAGGAGGTGGGGAAGTTCATCCCGTTTCTAGAAATGACTGTATGGAATAAAAGAAACTGTTCACAAAGAAACTATTGAGAATTTGTGTGAAGGAAAAAGGAGGGATTAATAAAAATTCTCCTCGATAGAACATGATGCATGGAATAATTATAAACTGGGGAAACAACTGAGCTGGTTTTGATGACAGAATTACAAGGCAGTGTATGAGGTTGCTTTGACCACTGCTACAGTTTTGTGCAGTGTCTCATTTTGGTCTACTCCAAGCACACATGGCTATGCATAATGAGAATTTTGAGGGTGGTTTTTTTATATTACACTTCATTGTCCTTTTGATGTAAGTTAGCATTGCACTCCCTAACAATCAGAAAGTTAATGCTACATGGGTTCAGTAGAACACTAATGAATTGTCATTGCTTCTTGCTTTGGAGTTGTCTTTTCTCCTGAATAAAACTAGTCATACAAATATCTTTTCAAAGAAAATGGTTTTCCTGACAATGAATTGATGGAGAAATCAAAAAAGTCTGTGTGCACCAACTAGGTTTATAGAGAGAACCTGGAATGTAAAATGCCAAAGTTTTTGAGTGATACATTCAATGCAAATACCTGAATATCTGAACTAAACGTGTTTTAAAACCCTGTTGCATGTTGCTTGTATTTTAGGCCACAACTTCTGTGCAGAGGGACACAGGTGTGGTGAAAACTCAGAGTGCAAGAACTGGAACACAAAAGCTACCTGTGAATGCAAGAATGGTTATCTCTCTGTCCAAGGGGACTCTGCATATTGTGAAGGTAAACAGAATTTTCTAAGACTCCTTTCCTGAACAGCTTATTCGAAAACATAATATGAAATTATATATTTACGTAGATGAGTGAATTTCGTTGCAAAGTTGAGTTTCGTGGTGGTGGATGTCACAGGGACCCTTTTTGTGTTGATAAATAGGGGTTGAAGGTGGCAGGTGGTGCTGGGCCACCCTGTCTGTGGGCAGATGGCATTGTTGTGTCTGTGCACACCGTGGTCACGCTGTCATGACAAATTTTAAAACACTGCTTTTCAGACAACAGCACCAAAATGCTTTTTAGAGAACAGTGGCTTTGTAAGATGCGTTAATTTAGGAAGTGGGAATTCTGCAGGCATTTGTGAGGATGGTAAGTGTGAAAGGAGTACTGAGGTTTAGATATAAAAATGATGACCTGAAGCACTTCTGTGGGACAGGTACTTTACTGAAATGGTTTTCCTATGATACATAAGAGACCTATTTCTGAGAAGATTGTAGCTGAGGTAGTTCTGCCACCCCAGGAATGAATGCAGTGGGGTATTACTCTCCTTTTTGTTTTTCAGTGTTTTCTAGAGCTTATTATTCATAGCTGTGATTTACTTCTTAAAAAATAAGTTGATGATTCAATGTATGTCAAATTCCTTCCTGCCTTTGCATTGTGGGTTGGGTTTTTTTAATACTCTCGTATGTCAGGCTGCAGTATTTAATTTTTTGACCATCACAGGAAGTTTTTGAACTTACTCTGTAAAAAATATTTCCCTAGATTGTTTTTGCAATAGTACTGGTGATGGAAGGGGATGGCGTTTTTGACAAGCTGTTAAAATATAGCATAAGAATTGAAATACTGATGACTAAAGATGAAAGAATAAAAAAAGACATGCGTGGATTGTGCTTAGATGATCCTGCATTCATGAAAGAGCTTTTTAGTGCATGCAAGTGTACAGGATGGCTTGAAATAGCATTTTATAAATGTGCTCAGTAAAGTGCAGCTTTAAATCTTACGGAATTTAAAGCTTCTCTACAATTCTCTACAAACAATAATTTGAATTGTCCATTATATTCACTTTCTGTGACTGGAAAAACAGTTCCCATGTGTGTTCTCAGAGGTAGGCAGCAGATATATTGTGTTAGAGAGAAACTTTTTTTGTACAAAAAATGAATAACTGCTTTATAGGTACTACAAGGACTTCTCGGACATCAGAAGACAGGCTGTTTATCAGCTATGATATATAATCCAATATTAGCTGGAGTCTTTTTTTGTGGTTTTAAATAATTACAATGCTTAGTATTTCTACTTACCTAGACACAGACTGTCCATTTTTTCTTCTGTGGAAAAAATTTAAACATCTTGACCCAAGCAATATTGGAGATATTGGCAGCACATTAGTGGTAGTGATGGTGGAAAAAAGAGGTTTTTTTTAAAGAAATTAGCAGGAATTGCAACATACCTGGGTCTGTGTTGCGTACATTTTTGGAAGGGCAAATTAAATCCCTGACTTGTGTGTGTGTGGGTGAAACATGAGGCAACAGAACAAACAGCTGCTTTTGCTGCCTGAGACTGTGGGGTAGAGGAGAGTGTTGCTTTCTGCATTTTATGAAATTATATATTTGCTGGAAGGAGTGTAGTTCTCTGGAGGTAACACAGAAGAGAGGCCCTTGAGCAAGGGGAGCTACAGACTGACAAATGGATTAGTCAAGAGGTGACTTCTTTCAGCCCTGTGAAGAGCTTCCTTTCACTCCTCAGAACAGCTTTCTGCAAAATTTATTTTTATGCCTCTCTAACCTTATTCCTCTCATCTACGTGTTTAATCTGCTAAATAGAGCCATTTCATAGCTGGCTGTACAGTAGTCTCAAATGCATGGTGAAGCTGGGATTTGGACAAATGAGAAAAAAGGCATGTGTCTGAAGGTACAGGTTAGCAGGAGGTTGGAATAGTGTAAGGGTGGATTTTCTTTTACTGTCTTGAATTTCTGTGTGTAAGAATTAAATACTCAAAACAAATACTGAACACAGAAAACACCTGTGGAAGCAACGAAGATCTCATGCTCAGCTGTAGTTCTGAATTTGTCTTGGCTAAGCCTTTAAACTCTAGACATGTGAGATGACTGTTTCATTTGAGATGGAAGGTTAAATTATTTCAAACTCATGATATGTGCTGGTAAGTGGCACCTTACTTTAGAGTGCTCCAGATCATTAACTTGGAGCTTTCCAGATTTCTCCTCTCTTCCAGTGTACTTGAAGTAGTTGTGCATGTGAATTGTGATATATAATATTATTTTACCTTGCCTATGATTTTACTGTTATTTCTGCTTGCTCTTACTCACACTTCTGTCCTGCTGGAGTTTGGCATCATTTTCATTTTGTAAGATCTCTGAAGTATTGTGTTTGAGTCTGCTCTGCTTTTTGATAAGTATTTGTCTCTTTTTTTAGCTTTGCATAGTCACATTAGCAGTACAGTGGAAAAAAGAATTAAAAAGATTCTAACTTTTATCGGAGAATTGGCATCAACAAATTTGTAAAATAGATAATAAAGACCAGAGAGGCTTTCACTACTCATTCTCAACACCTACTTTTCAAGTACTTAGAAGCTTCTTATGTCAAGATGGACATATAAGATAACCACTCACTATATGCATTCCATTTTTGAAATAACAGATGTATTCAGGGAAGACAGTTTCTGAGAGCAAACAAGTAAATGAAGCTTGTGATGAATGGAGGAGATAAGTGGAGATTCTCTGTGGTATAGAAAAGCAATGTATTTTACTTAAAACAGAAAAGTTGGGCTTTTTCTGTTTTTCTGACATTTGGCTACTTGTTTTGCATATGTAAGACATAATTACAGCATTTTGAAAAGAGATGTGTAGAAACATTTCTATTAATAATGTGGTCTGAGGTTTACCTCTGGCTGTGGATACTCAGGCACAAGCCTTGAACCAGTGTCCCTTTATCTCTGTCACATAGACCTGGGTGAATGTCTAACATCTAACAAGATGAAANCAGCCTCGAGCTGCACCAGGGGAAATAAAGGTTGGATATTAGGAAGAAGTTTTTCACAGAAAGAGCAATAAAGTTCTGGAATGTTCTGCCCAGGGAGGTGCTGGAGTCACCATCCCTGGGTGTGTTTAACCAAAGCCTGGATGTGGCACTGGGTGCCAGGGTTTAGTTGAGGTGTTAGGGCTGGGTTGGACTCGATGATTTTAAAGATCTCTTCCAACCCAGTGATTCTGTGAAATCCTGGGACTCATGCAGGTGAGCTGGCCAAGTCCAAGGCCTGCAGGACCCAAACATTCCAGCTGCTGCAGTGTGTGCAGAGTTGCAGCTCTGGCTTCTCAGGACATGCCAGATGAGCACTGGAAGCTGCAGGTGTGTTAGTGCCCCACAGGGCAGCAGTTTGTGGCAAAACCAGGACCAAAGTGGGGAATCCCTTTGAGTCTGTCTGACCCTGATTGTTCCAGATGTGCTGTGTGATGTGCAAATACTTACACACTTGTGTACTTCTTCAGAGCTGAAAAACTCTGCAGTCTGTGACTATTTGTAAATAATAGGGCAGTACTGTGAACTAAGAGACAGGAAAGGGTCAGCACATGGAGAGTCTGAAGCTCAGAGATGATAAAGAAAGGGAAATCAAGCCTCATCAGCTGAAAGCCAGGGTTGTGGCTAGCTAGCATGCTGATGTTTGCTTTTTAGATAACAGGCAAAGGGCCATCTCTTCTGAAAAGAATTTCTGCTATATATTTCACCGTGAAGGGGAAAAGAATATTTCTCTGCCACATTTCAGCTCCCCATTCTTTATTACCTTCTTCACTTGAAAAAATTTACAGCCCCTTTCTACCTGCAAAGTTATGTTGGTGCAAAAGTGATTTTTACCTTGGTGCTGTTGAGATCTGATCCATTGTGAGTACTGCTAAAATCTGAAGTGGGATAGATAGCCCAGGACAAATCCATGCTTCTTCTCACTGACAAGGGTGCATGGAACAAAAAATCAGCGTTAACCTTAGCCATCCTTTATGCCCCCCAAGAAGCATCTCATAAAAGTGGTAGAGTGGCATACCACAAGGTGTCCTGTCATGTTACACAGCATGTCCTCAGCCAGTGTCATCAGAGACTGGTCTGTGGTAGCAGTGTCGTGTAAGAAATGATCCATTGACTGAAGTGGACCTGCAAGATGAATATTCTCATTTTATGACTATATTGTATTCTTTCCCTCTGTACCCAAGTATGCTGTCTAGGATGATCCTTGTATGACCTGACCCTCACCTGGGTGCTGTTACATCAGCTTAAAGAGTGAGGAATGAAATACCTTAACACTTGGGAAAATTTATTCAATTTTTGAACTTGATAGAATGCTCTAGAAGCACATGTGACTTTCAGAAGGAGCATGACTCAGTCACTCTTTCCCTTCTGTGCTTCGAAAGTGTTATTTAATCTGTTGTTAATAATTATTGCTCATTTCAAAAAAAAGTCACATAAGCTCTGAAATGCTAGCCAAATTCAGAAAATCTGCCTACTTTGTGCTCTAAGGAAGAGCATGATAATTTTACTGGGCTTGGCAAGTTTTGGGAAGATGAAATAAAAAGAGATGAAAGCTTAGGGAGAAAACTGAGTGCTCATTTTCCACTGAGTATGGATTTGGGCATGCAGCGTGGAGCTCTGGCAGAATGTCTGCCTGGTGTGCTTGAAATCTCAGGACTTTGTTGCTACCTATTGTAAAAATAAAACCATATTTAATTTCCTTGTAGTTTACAAGTAGATTCCAGACACATAGAGTGGTTTTTATTGCTTTCAGTTTCTTTTCATTTGAACTTGATACCACATGCAGTCATGTATCCTTTACAGAAAGATAGATACGTAAATATATTGAAAATATCTGTTCTGGAGGTACATTAGTGTAGGTTTTGTCAGAAAATGTTTGTTTTCTGAAAGTCACTTAGAAAAAAATACAACACACAGAAGAAGAAGATGGGTTTTTTCCCAATTATTGCAGGATTCAGGTAAAATTACCCTTTTCAGATTAATGATTTAGTTCCAAATGCAAAGACATAACTATCAGCATGCTTTAGTGAGAAAAAAAGTTTACTTCTGTTGCAAATCATAGTGGAACAAAAAAATCTTTCATCATAAAGTGGGGCTTCTGTTATAGTTCTGAAGATGTGAGAGCTCCATAAAGCTTACCTCTAATATTTAATCCTTCGACTCACCACATTCTGTGCATAAATAACTGTTCAGTGTGCAGAACTTTTCTCAAGCCGTTTGAACTGAAAAAGAATAAACCCAGTCCTGCATATGGCCCTCAGAGTGGAAGTCTGCTGGCAATCCACTGAGTTTTCACA
Source organism: Leptocoma aspasia (assembly GCA_013399835.1). Taxonomy (NCBI): domain Eukaryota; kingdom Metazoa; phylum Chordata; class Aves; order Passeriformes; family Nectariniidae; genus Leptocoma; species Leptocoma aspasia. The sequence continues at coordinate 238,481 of VXAX01004541.1, read as the reverse complement.
GCTGGTGTTTTTCCTGCTCTATAAAATAAAGTGAATTTTGTTGAGTCTTCCCCTCCTCCTCTGTAGTGATCTCACTGCAGCTGTTCTTATTTCACCACACTGTGGCTTGGGAGGTGACATTAACCTTCTGTGGTGCCATATAAACCTTCTGTGTGGCAGTGATGTACAACTGTGGTTTTGGATGGTGCCCATGGACTTGACTTCTGGGTCAGCTTTTAATGATAATCCTTCTGCCTGCTGTGCTCTCAGAAAAGCTGCATCACAAGATGTCTGTTTCCTGCAGGTGTTAGCTTATATTCAGTGCCTAGGTGTGAGGATACAGGTACATATGCAGAACTGTGCATATTTCAGGTAACTTCATGGAGTTAAGGAGTTGGGACAAATATTGGTGATAAATGCACTGATTTTTTTTTTTTTTTCATAATCCATAATCCATAGGAAAGGGGAGGGCAGGAGAAGAATCCAAAAGTGTTACAGTCAGGCCATCATCTCTGCCTCAAAGACAACATTAATGGCAGTGTTTCAGCTGGAACAAATTCCCCATGGAGATTAACAAAGCAAAGCTCAAACCCACTCCTGCAATGCCAAAACCCCCAAAGAACCCCTCCTCCTGCCTTTCAGAAACACAGAACTTGATGCCAGGTTGCCTTTTTAAAAGTTCACATTTTCTTTGAGAGACACTTGCTAACCTACTTTTTAAGATCTAAGTTACCAACAGTGTCAAATTTAAACTTCTGCTATGTAGGTAATCCTATTTATCAGTGAAAGTCACTTCTCCTGGTGATATAATACAAATAATACATTTGCCCTGCCTAATGTTTCCATAGAGAGAGACTTCTTATTTAAAATTATACCCTTAACCATCACATGAACCCAAATTCATCTTTTATAACCAAAGGCAGATACTTGTCAGTTGGTGTCCTGCCTTTGTGGGTATGTGGACTTTAATAAATGAGACTGCAGGTTCCTTGTGCTATGAGCTGCTATTGGAGGAGACTAAAATTAAATTAATTTTAAAAAAGGAGAATTAAAACCAAAACAGACCCTTTCCCTCTCAAGTTCATTGGATGCTGGTAAATTTAAGGTAGAGATTATATTCTTGCCAGTGGACAGAAAGATTTCAAGCAAAATACTAAAATTTTTATCCTAAGAAGAGTCAGGAGTTTGTTGGAAGGTGATGTTTGTGCCTTATATGGCTCTGGATAGATTATTTCTGTTATTAAAGCTGCTTTTATATTTACAACTTAATTAGTTTAAAATCATATTCCAGCTATAGAAACCTGGAAAGTGGAATTACTTGCCATCCCCTGGAGTAACTTTAGTTCTTTTGGTGTAATGTCATGCTGAGATTTATATGAAAATAAATTCTGATTTCTAATAAGGTAACCATATGTTTTGGTGGTGTTGTAATAAAGTGTCATAAATAATTATGGCTCCCAAGGAATTCAGGCTTGCAACTGTCAGCTCTTGTGTTAGTAACTCACATTTGAACAAATTGTAATCATTTCTATTAAAGGGAAAAAACCATCCTCACTCCTTCAGGATGGCAATGAAAATCCTGCTCTGAAGCTGTTGAGATTTTTGTTGACATAAAGATATTGGGGATCTTGTGTACCCAAATCAATAAATGTTCTTACATGTTAAGGTTACATTCTTCTCAATTGTACAGGATATAATTTGATAGATGGGTTAATGAAAACCCAGTGCCATTTTGTTGCTACTAATCCTAGTAGAATCTGATTTAAAAGCTGATCAGTAGGAGAAAAAAACGCTATTGCATGTTCCTTCAGTGTCAGTGTAATTATCTTTTTCACTGTAATGACCCTTCATTGTGTGCAGAATGGGAGCTTCAGACAAAGTTTATTAGAGAAACTCCCCTGTTTAGTCAGGAGGTTCTGTGATTCATCTAAAAGGATTTACTCTACCTAAAGTTAGTTGCAGAAGAAAACCAAAAAGGGCAACAAACCAATCACTCCCTTTCTCCCCAAAATTGTTATGGATTTTTTGTGTTTGAAACTACTGAGGGAAATTAGGATTTTATCCTTCAGTAGAAAAAACCCTAACAAGCAAAACACCAAAGATCTAATTTGGCTTATTATAAAAATATTTTTTAAAGTTAATTTTAGCAGCAAGTATGTTTTGCCCTTGGTGACAGCATAGCTCTAGGCTACTCCAGTAAATATTAGCTACTGTCTTTTCCCTTATGTGAATATATTTTGTTTCCAGTAGAAGGTAAACAGAATTGGTTCTAAGAGTACAAGAGTCTCTGAAGCCATGACAAATGTCAGTTTATACTGACACACTTTTCCCTGCAAGATTTGGTAAGGGACTTACTGGTTTGGTTCTGGGTATCCAAAGTTAATGTGCATGTGAAAAGCAAAGCACAGGAGTTCAGAAATTACTGGAAAGACATTATTGCTAACCTCAGGCTTTGCTATTTGGTTTGCTCTCTATTCTTTTTTTACTATTTCAGCATGCATATTTTTCATCCTTGACCAGCATTTCTCCTTACATCCAAATTATCTGTTCAGATAATTTGGAATTGAGTTGTATGCTGATGGTACAGGCTATGTCTGTATTCAGTGCAGTCTATTCTGAATTTATTAAAAGGCATTGAGCTTTTGACATTATCCAGATGTAGCAGGGATACACTGGCAAATAACAACTTTAATATATTTAGACAATTTTAGACTACAAATTTAATATATATAGACATATTGCTTTTGTGTATTTGTATCAAGTTTTATTTTCAAAGAAAAATTCAGTTACTTGGGGTTTTTTTTCAATGCAGTTCATTCATGAAAACACATTTATACATTTATTTAAGCAAAACAACAACATATTTATTGTGTTGCATGAAGAGGTGTGTTTGAATTGAAACTAAAAATAAAGCTTTTTTTCCACTTGCATCATTCTAGTAAGAAGAGGGAGCTGGGCCCACTTGTATGGAAGATCTGTGTGTTCAGTGGTGTGTGTCTGGTTTGGTTTACTGCCTGGAAACTGGGATAACAGTGCTAGCAGCATCCTTTGTTGTTTTGGCAGGCTATTGTGAAGTTTACTGCATGCAGGTACTTTATAAGGAACAGCACAATAATACCACAAAATCAGCTGAAGTAAGTGTAGAAAAGTAATCAAACTGCTTACATAGCAATAAATAAGTTCTTGGGCTTTTTTTTCAGTTTTATTTTCTAAATGTTATTGACAGCTGAGGGCAGACATTCTATAAAATATTCATGTACATATTTAATTTTTAGAAAGAGAATTCGTCTTAGTCTGTAAGATTTTTGACAGACAAATCAATTTCATTTAGGTAGGTAGCTGCCTCTAAAAGATGTCTCAAAAATGTATTTTTCTAATACATCTACTTTCATTTAATGATCTGCTTCTGTGTACCTGTATCTTTTTGGGGGCTGGTAAAAAGAGTTATACAAAAAGTTAGAGTGAGACTTTGATTTAAATAATTGAAATCAGTACAAATGTATGTACAGCATCTACAAAGGTAATCCTTATATTGATGTTAGTTTCCTGTTGATCTGGTCACTCTTATAATAGTTTTAGTATTCAGTGTTTTTTTCCAAAAAAGATACCTTCTCATTTTTCCAGTTGCTGTATCTGTTCTTCATGTCTACAGGGTGAATTTCAAAATACCCTTCTGGGTGTTCACCTGAAAATTTTTCAGTGTCTGTCCTTATCACTTTCTTTTAAATTTTAATTTTCATTTCTAAATCAGAATCTTAGTTTTCCTTCCTGTTATGGATATTTTCTGGTTATTTGCATTATATTAACCTAATTTTATTTATTGCTTCTGTTGAAGATGTTTGCAGTGTTTGTATCTTGCATTGTCTCTTGTCCTGAACTCACTTGTTGGAGCTGTATATGCCTTATATGCATGAGGTATATAACATATCCCTGTAGGGATCACTGTGTTTAATAGTAGAAAATTACTTTCTCTCCACTTACAGGCTTTAGAAAGTGCTTGAAAATAATTGGGATAAAAGTGACAATGCAAAAATGCAAACTCCTTTTTGTCTCTCATCTTCTTTACGATTGTTTACTTCTCATTTTCATTTTATTAGTTTGTTTCCCTAATTCTTTTGACTCATATTTTCCCTTCAAGCTTTCACCAGAGGCTGTCTGTACATCTTGGCAGCTATTAGTGCTGAGATCATTATGTGAATACACAGTAACATCTTCAGATTTGAATGTGAGTTAGTGTTCGCTCAGAGACATGCTGTGCTCTGCAGAAACACAGAACACCCAGCTTGCATAGAGTTTGCATTGGGAAATTATTGCTGTGGTCCGTGCAGTGACAAAGGACTCTTGGCAATAATATCAGAAGGCTAAATATGATTTATTAACATGACTCCATAATTCAGAGAATTGGGCTATTACCTGCCCAGTCTGGAGCACAGAAGCTGCTGCTTCCAGCTCCGTGCAAGGAATGCCAGAATAGCTCACACAATCAGAGATAACAACTTTTCACCTCATAGGCTGAAAGGAAGAAAAACCCCCATCTCCTGTTATCAGGAGACAGGCAGAGAAACCTCTGTCCTTGAAACACAGCTCAGAGATTTGTTATAGAATCTTATATAGAGTAAAAAGATGCTTTCCCATGGGAAGGATTTTTCTGCAGGCCTGCATGCAGGGAAACTTAAAATATGTGGACAAAACAGGAAATCCCTGTGTGCTGGGGGCTGGCTCTGGGCATGGGCACAGCAGGTGCTTTTCCTGGGCCAGCAGAGCTCCGTGGGGCAGGTTGCCCACTCTGCTTGCCCAGTGCTGTTGCCAGGACTCAGTGCAGGCCTGCCCTTCTGCTTGCCAGGGATATGAACTCAGACCTGCCATTGTGGCAGGTGTTCAAGGAGCAGCCGTTGCCATTCCCACTTTTTCTGATCCCTCAGGAGAAGCTCACTGAGGGTTTTGTTTCCTAACTGTNACAGAAAAATAAACAAAGACCAAAGACAGAGAAAACTCAGAGTCTGGCTCCTTCTTCATCCTTGCCAAGAACTCAGGAGGGAACCTCCTCCAGAAGGGCCCAGGAGGAAGGATCCCAGCCGTGTGGGGACCACCAAAAAAACCCCACAGAGTCCCCCATCCATAAGGCAGTACAACACAGCTTTGTGCAGAGATGATTCAGTGCTCCCCAGTGGCAGGACTGTGTTGTTAGTTGGCATATATGAGGATGCCATGGCAGCCTGAGTTTGTTGCTGATGCATTCCCACCTCCAGCAGTAGGAAATGATCCTGATCAGTTTTTCTCCACAAAGCTCTTCCTTACTGCTAGAGTGTGGGCATTGTTTTCCACTGTGAATTTCTTAGAGGAATTTTGCAGTACTTACATGGACTTGTCACTTAACTGACAAAATGGAAGACTGGGCGAGCTTGTGGGAAGATAAAGATAATTGTTAAAAATTGGAATTTATGTAACCAATTGGGCTGGTCCAGTCTCTTGAGACATCAGTTGTGGAGGGCCAAGTTCATGCATGTGAGTTATGTTTTGCTGAAGCACTTTGTTTCACTGGAATTCTATAATGTCTGTTTAAGAACCACTGTTTTGGTCATGAAATATTTCCTCCGTTTACTTGGGCACAAGTGACATTAACCTTTGAAGGTCAGGCCTTCTGCTCTGTTCTGGAGGTTTTTTTAACCCATTACCCCTTTGGTGACTTTATTTGCTTTCCAACTTTCAGTCTAGTTAGCTCAATCAGTGCTGCTATGAAAAGGTCAGTGGCAATCTGAAGTGCATCCAGTTTGTGGAAGAATGTAAGGCACAATTTTCAGTTGCTCTTTTCTATGAAAATCAATTCAGAGCCTGACACTGCCACTGTGTGTGGTTATCATCTGATGATTTTTCTGTACAAACAACAATATCAAATTTGGCTAAAACATGACCTGCCTTGTGGCTGGTGGGCAGCTGATGCTTGATCCTGGAGCTGCTGTGCACCAACATCCTTTTTGTCAATTAGAACCTTGTTAATTTTACATAAAAGGCTACAGAACATTGAATATTACGAAGATATAGAGCTTTTACCAAACGCTGTTTTGGTTGTCAGGCGTGCCTAGGTTTGTGTTTTGGGTACACCAGGAAATTGTCAGCTCAGTCTGAGAGCTAACAGATTGTGCCAGTCGTGTCTTGGTGAGTATTGGCATTATTGGATAGTCAATAATGTGCAGCAGATGATGAATTTGGAGGTGAGCTGAACCATCCTCTCTCATTAAACGTTCGCAGAAAAATGAATTTTCATTTCAGATGAATAGAATTTTTTTTTCCTTATTTAACACAATATAAATAACTGGAGCTTGGTACAGCTTGGAACATCTATTTTGCAATTCACATAAACCTTGAAATGAATTAATGGGGAACATGGAAGAAAGGACTGCATCTTGCACATGGGAATCTAATCAATGTGTATTCCCCTGAGCTATATCTGTTTTGTGCTGGGTTCCCATTGATTTTGTAAACAGTTTAGTGGTAGCCATAATCCCCTTTGAATATAAATCATTCCCTGGTAGTTTCTCTTGTATTTTAATTAAATCTCAACTGACTGGTTTGAGAACTCTTCTTTCAATATTGCTACTAAGCCAGGTAAATTCTCCCTTATTTTCTTCACAGCCTTACTCTGACCCCTATGGAATCTGTAGGCATACAGAATTCTCAAGAACTGGTGAAGCTCAGAAAACCTGAGACAGCCAGAAAGTGCCAAAATTAGAAACTACAAGAAAATCAGAAATCTTGAGGGAAAACCATCTGATTTTGTAGTAAATTATTTTCTTTATTTGAAATTGTATGAGTTCCTGTTACAGGTGATAACACCTTATCCTTCAAAAGAAAAAGGAGACTGAAATCATCCTTCTGAGACTAGAGAGGTGGGACAGGGGCTGTATGCCCTCAATCTGGTTTAAGGATACAGGGAACATGAGCTGTCTATTCTCTTTCCAAATGAATTAGTTGGAAAAAAAATTTTGGGCAGACAAATTTTGGTTGATTGGCACAATTTCTTGGTTTCAGTCTTGGAAAAGAATGTAACCTAAAGCGATGATACTGAAATTATTTTGTTGTGACACAAGAATAAACAACTAGCATGAAAGCTGGCACTGTTATTTCTGGAAAAATACATATATTGCAGTAGGAGGTATTTTGTCCTGTAGAGTGAAATACTGCATCATTGGGTAAACTTTGGAGATACAGGGGGCAATCTGAGTTTGGAATGCTATAAGTGCAGCAGCATCAGACATTGTTCTGATATTCCTCCTCGAGGGTGGGGGAGGAATTTTGTTTGAAATTATGTCCCTTTCAGCTTAAACACACTGTTTTCACTAATCCTGACCTGTAAATGGAGGATGGCTCATCGTCCATCCAGTAGGCAAAACTGCAGGTGTTCTCACCACTCTCCTGTGTAGGCAGCAATTCTTCCTGCTCCTTTCCCTGTTCCATAGGTTGTGTTTGGCAGTCATGTGTAATACCACATGACACCCCAGTGTAATACCATGACACCCTACTATTATTAGTAGCAGTAATAATACAAGTAGTATTATTACAAGAAAGAATACAAGTCGTAAAATAACTTTGGATCTAGTCTAACTCTACTGCAACAGGTGGATCTCTTCATTGTTGAGAATTACTGTTTTATATTCATTACTATATTATATTTTTGGACAGGATTTTTCAGTGGTCATAACTCTTGGAAATCAAACCTGTTCCTTACAGAATAAGATGAGGTGCTACTTCTTTTTGACACTCTCCACCTTTAAATTACAACTTTATAATCCTGCCCATTTTGATATCTGCTCATATTTGGGTACTAAAATTCTTTCTGAGGTGAAAAAGATGGGGAGTTTAGAGTCCTTTAAATAGCTGATCAACCTTATTTTTCCTCCCCAAACTTTCTGAATCCACATATGCATAGATAGAAGGCTGGTGGAGGTTACCATTTCACTCTGTACTGGTTGTCTAAGCCAGCAGCTGGACTTGGTGATTTTAAAGGTCTTCCCCTGTTTAAATGATTCTATGATTAATTCCTAACCATCGAGGTTGGCTTGAATGACATGTGAACAGTGAGATGTAAGGATGAGGATAAATGACAGGGTATGATCAGTCATTGTTCTTCACAGTTTGTGTTGTGCATTTCCACAAATATCTCTCACCAAGTTTCCTGTGCTTCCCTCATCACGTTTTTACCCCCCCCAAAAAGAATGAATGATGTTTATTCATTACCTGGAAGCTACTTTGTTGTGATTAGGAGCAATTTTGGAGGATGTTAATAACGTGAAGGTAGCACAAAAGTGTTGTAAGCTCTGATTATCTGAGTTGCTTGTTTATGGAAAGAAGCACCGTCCATAGCTGTGTGTGTGCTCATACATATTTATACACGAGTGTATTTTAGATGTTAGCTACATCTGTACCTTTAGGCTGTTGTTTAGTCTCTTGTAATCATGTTGCAATAATTAAAACATCAGAGGAACAAACAAACAAAACCTCATTTTAGTGCAGTGGGGCTTATGATGCCTGACACATAGAAGTAATTAATTTTTTTGCATGAAAAGCATACAATAGAAGTTCTATCAAAACTGTGCTAGCCAAAGTGTGCATTGAGGAGGCAATAAGTGCACTTGACCTGTGTGGCATGTACTGATACAGGACATATTTGGATTTTGTTGTTTGTTCCTTTCTGGTGTCTTGTACTAAGAGGCTGCATTATTTGAACAAATCTGGTAACTCATGCATTGCTTACTAAATTCTCATTTACTGTAAATACTAGCTTTCCTTTCAAAAGGTGCCAGTCCTGTTTTTTCCTAAATGTCTCATCAAATCTGATGCAAACCCCAGGTTCTCACTGTGGGGTTGATTCTTGTTACTTGTTTGGAGAGGTTAGGTGTGTAGGCTCTCTATCACTTTTTACTTTTTCAATAGGCTTCTTGATTTTTGCTGAGATTTCTGAGCACTTTGCTGCATCCTGTGATCAGCATATGTTTTCTCTGAAGCTTAGAACAGCAGTTTTAGTCACTGGGACTAGAACCAGAAGTGAATAGTTAAATATTCAGATTTTGACTGTACTTGCCTTGCTGCCTCTGGGTCAGTGTGGTGTGAGAGATGAAGAGCTATTTACAAGTGATTGAAACAGAATATGGATATTATATATATATATATATAGAGAGACTACCCATTATATATTTTATATATATAATATAACAGAATATTTCCTGAGCCTTTTATAATTTTTTTCCATTATCTGTGCATCAACGTTATTTTTCTAATGTCTTTACTGTTCAAAGTTACTGAAAAGGCTTCCTGGTGTCCCTGTGGGCTCCTTAAATTGCAGAGCTCAGTGTGGGCCCACAGGAGCAGCAGCTGGTTGCTGGGGTGCAGCATTGTTGGGTTGCCACAGTTGCCCACATGCTGGATGCCAGGAATGCACCTCCCAGGGTACCAGGAGTCAACTTCCCAGAGCAGGAATGAGCCAGATGAGGCAAGGGGTCGAGCTAGGAACGTGACAAGGACAGTGAAGATGTTAAATGAATTAAGGGCTTAGGTTAGAAATGTAGCTAGCAAGGACCAGGTGGGGACAATTGAGCCAAAGCTAGGAGTGACAGGAGTTATATGAAATATTGTAAAAGAGCATGAACCATAAATACAAATGGCTTCTAAGAACAATCAAACAATGAGGGGAGGCTTGGGCTGTGACCAGCAGATCAAAAAGTCCTGCCAAACTGGACATGGGTGGAGAGTTTGCATCTTACTTCCTTCCCTCATCAGCCCCCTGACTCATTTCCAAGCCCCCTGACTCATTTCCAAGCCCCCTG
>VXAX01004541.1:130444-228365 GCA_013399835.1 Leptocoma aspasia | reverse complement strand
AAGCCCACTGACTCATTTCCAAGCCCCCTGACTCATTTCCAAGCCCACTGACTCATTTCCAAGCCCACCAACCCAATTAGAGAAGACAACTGCACAGCCATAATAGATATTTAGCTAATTATAATACGAAGCAGGGCAGATAATTATTATGTATTGGGTGCCTTGGATAGCATCTTGGATACTGTATGAATATGTAAAACCTTTTTAGATAAATAGGGGGCAGGAGACTGTGACTCCTTGCACATGCCTTTGGAAAATGATTCTGCATAGGTCCAGAGCTGCAATAAATATACCCTCTTTTCAACTTTAATTAGTTGATTTTTTTGTCTGTGCTACACAGAGACTTGTCCATTGCCACAGGGGCAGGGGCAATGCTCACAAACAACAGATAAAAATCCCATCTCTGCTGTTTGCAAAGTAGGTGAAGTAGATTATATATTTTCACAAAAGGAAACCATACTTAAGGGTATAAATGGCCACTGCAGACATTAAGAAGTGACAAAAAATTAGGCAGACACTCCGTGAGCATGACTGTAAGTCAGTAAGGCAGACTTGAATCAAGTTACCTGAGATTTATTATGGCACTTTAAATGACAGTGATCTTCACATCTCAGGTGACAGCCTGGATCACTGAATGTTGGTTCGAACTTATAAGTCATGACACACTGCTTCTGAGGTCAGAAAATGTTTCTTTTTTTAAGTGGGAATGCGTTATATAAGAAGAAATTATTATTAAAATTATAAGAGGACATGTCTAATGACAGCTTCCTGATGGGGCAGTTGGAATTAAGTAATTCTCAGTTGTGTTTTATGTTCCTTCCCCTCATCATCAGTGTGTTATTCCAGTGTTTTGAAACATGTGGGTCTGGATTTTTAAAAAAACCCCAAACTTCTGCAAAAGAGTTTTTAGAACCAGCTCAGCTAAACAGTCTCTGTTTTTGTTTCTTGAGGGGATGAAGGAGCTCACAGCCCCCTTAGGACAAAATTTTTGTATCCTGTAAAAGTTGCAGTGTAGTTGAGTAAGAATATACTGGATGAAGAGGACAAAAGAGTTAAATATTTCTTGTGTACAAAAGTGTTTCAGCAAGGTATGAAAGCAAGCACAGTGTAAAAAAAAATACACAGTTCTCTTGTTAGAGACCAGCTGTCAGTTCTTCTCTGTTTGCCTTGGCAGGTGTCTTGACCATTGGCCTTGTAGGGGAGATCTCATTGTCTCCTGATGAATCCCTTTTGTGAGCAAACTTAAGATGCTTCAAACTTCACCTGCAGATGAGTTTGCTCTGATGGTTGGGATGGTGGCCAGGGAAATGGCAGTGTGAACCCTCTGAAGTGGGGGAGTGATCTGGGTGCTCAGTGTGTCAGAACACATTTAGTGGTTGGGCTGTCACACAAAGGGAAGAAGCTGTTTCTTTCTCTGCTGTCTAGTGGAACTAGCAAAAAAAAAAAAAAAGGGATAGAAGGTTGTTTCCTTTTGAAAGAGAGGATCAATCCCTAAAGATGCTTCAGCTCTTAATCTCCAATTTAAATCCTGAGATTCTCCTGACTTTAGTGGGTGTTTTAAGGGCTTAAGCAGGAATTAGGAGCCTACATGCTTTGGCCCTTTGTGCCTGTGTTCTCAGGAAAATGTGAGGTGGAGGAAAGTGTCTCCCTGTCAAACAGAGCGAGACCTCTAAGCCTGGAGGAGAGGTGGGATTTGAGCTAAACCCCTGCTATTGCATTTTTTTGTCAGCTAACATGGGCAGGTTTCTGCTCAGCAGCTCACCCCATGCTGTGGATTGCCCTGCTCTTATACATGGACCCTTGACATCTACCTCAGGGTTATACATTTTGGTCGTGGAACCAGATACCTGTATATTTTAGGGAGCTAGTAATAGTTATGTGGAAGTTGTGCCCTCTAAAATTGCTGTTTGGACCCAAGCTTTTACGTCTACAGCTATGTTAGTTGACTAAATTTAAATATTTGGAAAAAGCTGTGTGCATATGAGATGAGTTGTCCTTCTCAATACCACAAGGTGTAAACTTTCAAATTTAAAGACAGCACAGTGTGTCAGTCTTGCCTAGTTCAGAAGAAAGAACAAAATGTAGGTACTGGCTTAGGAAAGTGAGTGTCTATATCCTTAAACATGAGGGAGCCAAGCCTTTGCTGAGGTGTTATCTGAACAATCCAGCAGTAAGATTTCATAAGTGTACCAATGTATCAACACATTCAATAGATATGATTTATATTTGTGTTTATATTTTTTATTTGGTTTTTATTTTATTATATTCTTATTTATATTATAAGCTGATGCACAAACTGTTTTCTCCATATGAGAGATGAATGCACTTGAGACTAGTCCTAATTTAACATCTTAAATTAGGTGCACAATGTAAGATCCTGATAAAGTTACATCATAATTTCTTGTAGAACTTTATGTAACACTTGGATCCATTTTAAGAACAAGGAGGAGACCTCCAGTTTAGATTTAGTGATGAAAGACTGAGATAAATGAGTGGTGACCAACAGAAAGGTGGTTCATGTGTTTGCTAGTTTAGCTTCTGAGGCCTGTAGTAAAAACCTTGACATCCTTGTAACTTGTAGTTTTTTCTCATATTAATGGAAGAAGAGGATAATAGGAAATAAGTACAAAGTGCAGTTGCTTTCTTAGTGCAAAAGTCAAGGAAATGCCCTGTGCTATACTTCACTATTGTCCTCAGTCTTTGGACATACAGCTCATAAATGTGCCAGTGAGAAAAAAAGTGTTAAAACCAGTGGCAGAAAACCAAAATTTTGTATCTATGTGTGTCCTGGAATTTCTTGTCTGAAAAGACAATGTTTTAATTACCTGCATTGATGATATGGTGGTGGGTAGATGAGTGTTCTGGTTGGTGATATCAGAACCAGCAAACAGAAGAAATTAGAAACATCGTGTTGAAATAGAAGACACTGGAATGTGGTGTTATGTTAGATAGAATAAAAATAATTTCATCAGTCATCTTGAATATTCAGATGGCTTTTGGCTCATGCTTCATTTACTGACTTGATATCCTAACCTAAAAAACATTCCAAAAGTAAAATCAGGAATTGCTTGGCTCAGAGAATTTATAAGCTTGGTTTTCTCAGTTCTTTTATTCCCTTTGAGAACACGATGCTCTTACTGGCAAGTTTCAAGAGATGGATTTATAAGTGCTGTTTGCTACTACCTACAGATTTCCAAGGTCTTTTAAAAGTCCTTCCAGATTTTTTTTTTGTGGAGCATGTGAAACAGAGTATTGGGGACAATTCTGCAGCCTGGAATTCTTGTCTGTACCATGTTTAACCCATTACAATGATGTCTAGGCAGAGGCATCACTAGTACCTAAGATTTTGTACCAAACACTCCACTACTTGTGTGGCCTCACCTCCACAACGAGATCTGAGCTTTGTGGAAATGCCAGTAGATGTTCCACCCACACATCAGAAATCTCTTGGTGTTGAAGGGAGGTCCTGAGACATTGGAGTCAGGTCCTGAGGCACTGAGTATAGTTACACGTGATTTTTTGCAATTATTACCTCAAAAAGGCCTTTTGTGGATCTTCTTCAAGGAGAATTTAAAGACAGAATTCTGTGTGAAAGGGGAAAAAAGACTGTGTGAGTGTGTAATGTTACATAAAAGCACTGGTTTTTTTCAGGTCAGTGCTGTTACTTCTCCATTTGCTTTTTCTTAAGTATGTTCAGGTTAAATTTTCATGAGATGTACAAGATTTCAGGAGCTGGTTGTGAGTATGGTTTTCCCCTGTTTGGGATTAGAATGCACTGGCACAGCCATGTGGCTGTGACAAATGAGAAATAATATTAAACTTTTCACTTGTCATTTTGTTCCTATATTTTTGTATCTCTAAAAAATGCTTTTGTGAGAAAAGCCAGTACTGAAAGGTAGAAAAGTGATCTGAGAGATCAGTACAGCACATTTTACTTGCTCATCAATGGATTAGCTTAACAAAATAATTCCTGACAGATACTTGCCTAACATTGCCTTAAAAACCCCCCAGAGATGGAAACTGTACAGCTTCCATGTGGAAAGCTATTCCAGTGCTTTGGTGCTTTAACCACAAGAAGCCTTTTATAATCTCTGCAAATTATAAAATTTAAATTTTTGCAATTTAAAATATTTAATTGCAATTTAAATTTGCAATTTAAAAATAAATTAGGACTGCAATCTCAGTCCTAATTTAATAGGATAGCTCAGAAAAAGAAAATAAAGAAGTGTTCTAGAGAGTCACGGTTATATCTGAGGGTCCAATGAGTCACTATCATATTTTTTCAAAATTAGGCAAGCTCCGTTGTGAAAGCAGTACCAAGCGTAGTAAATTTTTTGTTCCCCTCTGCATTGCAACACATCACTTAAAGCATTTCCTTCAGATCTGCACAGATTTGTATTTGCTGGAAAAATCCAAAGAGTAAGCAGATGTTGAGCTAACATAATCTTCATTCACAGAGCTGGTGGTGGTAGGCATTTGAAGAGGAGGATGCACTGTAATCATCTTCAAATGCATAAAAGGCTGCTGCAAATCAGCATGAATTAGTCCTTTTTAACCCTTGTATTTGAGATGTTGGGTTTTTTGGTTTTGTTTTGTTTAGCTGTTTTCTAGAAAAGCAACTGATTTATCAGTTTCATTTGTTGCTCCCACTTAGTGCAGTTTATTATTTCTGTGTAGGTATATAACCTTGCCCTTTTCAAATTGCATTCTATTTTTGAAGAATTGTGCCTCCAATTTGTCAAAACACCTTCAAATTCTTACATCCATGAACATTTTCATAGTTCCTGCCAGATTAGCACTGTTAGCAAATTTTGTCTGTATACTCCTTTCATCATCCAGGTAAAAGCAGTGAATAATATCAGTCAGGACAAACCCTGTAGAAATGGTGCTTAATAATATTAAATTTGATTAGTAAAACAAATACATGTTTCACACACAACCCAGAAATCCTTTTAGAACACAAAGTATATCACAAAATATCCTTAGATTCTTAGTTGATCTGTCAGTGTCTTGAAAAACTCTGGGGTCTTCATCGACAAATGAAAAAGGAAAAGAGCTAAAAGCTTTGAAGCTCTTTCAAGTTGGACTACATATGAGAAAAACAGTGTTTGTTCTGAGTACATGAAAAGCAGGTCATATAAATAAGTTTTTTCAGTGTTCACCATCTTGTGTGGCTTAAGCTTTTTCCATTTACAAATTAAATGATGACTGCTTGATTCAATAATCGAGTACTCAAATATGATTGAAGGAAAATATTTAATTGTAGGTTTTTGACACTAGTAAGAGAATCATTCAACACATTAGTTGAATATATTAATCTTCTTTCAAAGATCCATGGTAGCTGCAGGTGTCTAATAGAATGTAAAACTGTGGTTTTGAATGAAGTTGAAGACCAAGGGAAGAAAAAAAGCTAAGAAATATTTTAACCATTATAAGTGAAAGCTATTCCTGAATGCATGGTAGGGAAATTATTGTTTTCCCTTTTCAAAACATACCAGCAATAACTTCATCTAAAAGGAGGTGGGCATTGCTAGGAATGGTTCACCTCCTGGGTCCCAGTTTGTCTCTGTTACTGAGGGCATAAGTCTGCACAGGCATTCCAGGCAAGGTTTTAAAGTTTAGGTGAAAGAGGGGGGAAAGAAAAAAAAATCTTAATAAAGTATTAGCATGACAATAAGTGAGTCTGCTGGAAACACAGAAGTTGGATGTCGGTGGGTGACATTCCTAAGTTGCAAGTTTAAAGCACTGAAAGCTTTTTTGAGATCAGAAAAAATAAGGTGTCTGCCATTGTCAGCAGTGTTACTTATCTTCACTATTTTCCCTTTTATTGGTTGAGATGATTTGTGTAATTTTTTTCTCCCATAGCCTTGAGAATGGAGAAGTAAAGCCAGAAAAGCAAGGGAAGGAAAGCTTTCTGAGAGTGATGTGTTTCAACCCTCTCCCCTCCTCCCCTGCCTCTGGTGCTCCCTAACAATATAATAATGCAAGTCTTCTAAAAATTATAGTTGAGATGGGGTGCACTCAAAAATAATGCATTATATAAAATTATTTTTCAGAATAACATGAGTTTAGAATTGCTTTTTTCTCAAAAGTTGACTTAATCACTGTGTGCAGTCTTCTGTAGAAAAGAGCTGAGCTAAGGCAAGTGCACTGTTGGTCAATTTGACATCCAAAACTCTCATTCCAGTGGTCTTATTTTTTCGTAGCATAAAAATGTTCTTACATGCAGAGAGAGATCTATAGCTGATATTTTCCTTTTTCTTTTCTTTCCTCTGTCCCTTGGTAATTAGATAGGATTAGGCTATTTCTGGGTATAAAATTTCTAAATTGCAGAAAGAAGCCTAGCTTGTATTTTTCAATTTAGGCTACATTTGCAGCTAGGAAGGGAGGCACGTGACCACTCCTGGCTCCTTTTTTAGGGAGTACAAGGCTCAGTGGCTTGGCAGGAAGAGGGGCTTGACCATGTCACTGTGACCCATTTTGGCACTGAAATGACATTTATTATTACTGACTTCTTTCCAAAAACCATTGGGCTGTCCCTCAGTTGTGCAGTTCTAAGTGAAGTTAGGTATGGAAGTGGAGTGTGACTGGTGTAAATCTAAAGCCTGCATTTTGCTGAGATGTATTTAGAGCTACTATTTTTAATATAGATGTTTTGGGGTAAAGAAATAGAGTTAATGAAGGCTTGATTCTGGAGTTCAGTGACTCTACAGTCACTGGAGCTACTTATCTGGTTTAAAAATTACTTTTCTGTTGCAAAATTACTTTATTTCTCAAGGGAAGGCGTGCTGTTTCTCAGGAGAACACTGTACCCCAGGTGCTACTGTGGTTGCCATGGCAGTTTGCTAGCAAGCAACCTCTTAAATATGTTACTACTGGCAAAGAAATGGTGTCTTTTTGATCTTTTTGCCAGATGCTCATTTCATAGAACACTCTACATAGAATGGTTTCATTTTTGTGGTAAGATGTCCTTTTGTGTCCCCTGAAATGTCATTATTTTTTAATAAGGTTTTTTTTTGAGCTAGTGTCACTTAAAAAAAAAATAACATAAGAAATAAACCTCCTATCTTCTTTAAACCTCCTTTTAGGAGCTGTTTTGATAACTGATATACAAGTGTGATTGAGCCTAGCTGGCTCTGCTTACATAATCTTACTGAGAAATGAATTTTCAAAAACGTGCTTTCCTTATTGAGAATGCTTGCTTTAATTCTGTTTGGAACCTGTCCTTTTTTTCCTTGTCAGGTTCTGGGATGTAAAGGAGAACAGCCTCGTGTTCCTGAGTGCTTGTGTGTGGAGAGAGGGTGGGTAGGAGGACAAGTATGCTACTTGCTCTTTAATAACTGATTCTGTTGGGTTGGTTGTTTTTTTTTTTTTTTTTTCCTTTTTTTTATTTTCTGAGCAGCCCAAAGAGAGTTGTGTGGGTTTTTTTTTTTTTTTTTTTTTTTCCTTTTTTTTATTTTCTGAGCAGCCCAAAGAGAGTTGTGTGGGTTTTTTTTTTTTTTTTTGGTTGGTTGTATTTTAAAAGAGTTTTCTTCAGACAAGAGTCTTGGGTAGTGCTGTGCCTTAATAAGTAAAGGAAAAGATGTGAGGATGTGTTTTGACAATGGATATATTGGTATTCTTCACACCTAAGCATCTGACATAATGGAATACAAATGAAAGGACTTAAGGCTAAGCTGTACCTTTTGGCACTTGTCTGAAGGAGAAGTGCTGCTCCAACTGAACAGCTCAGGATGATCACAAGAGGTGTCGTGGCCCAGGGAGCTCTCTGTCCCCCCGAGCCCTTGTTCCCGTGTTGCAGGGCTCTGCAGGCAGCAGGGACGTGGTGACACACCTGCAGCAAATTGTCAGGGCTGTGCTGGCTCCTGGGGAAAGCCAGACAAGCCATTGTCTCTGCACATCCTCCACATTTCTCCAGTCCACCTGCTCTGGGTGGGAAGGTGTTGGCATCTGTTGCATGAGGGGATTTATTATGACATACAGCATAAGGAAAAGTCACAGTCAAGCCCTTAAGCAAGGCTTGCTTTAGCTACTCACAATTTTTTTTTAAATGAATGCTGTAGTGAAACTTATTCAGAAGGTTATTCTAATCCTGTTCTGCAGTATGAAAATAAAGGTGTAATTTAAAGCAAATGACTTGCCAGACATTGAACACCTAGTGAGGTTGTGCTAGTCCCCAGTGCAGAGGGTCATCAAATCAAATATTGTGGCTGAATTTTTGAAGTGCTTGGATAATTTTATGACCAATAGTAGCATTTGTAGTTATGAAAGGTAAGATAAAGATCATCAGCTCTCATGCTTCAAGGCATAAGGTGATCAGTGCAGTGTTACAGGGGGGATATTTCCCTGCTGAGCAGCATTACACACTTGGTTATGTACATTATGAGGTGTGTTCTTTCCTTTGATATAAACCATTAGCCAAAAAGGTGACACTTGATGGCTGAACAGGTCATTGAGACAAACCTGACATCAGCTGCCAAGGGGATATATTTCTATGGAAAGGCTTCTGTTGCATCACGTTCTGTTGCTTGGAGGAATGTACATCACTAGAAATCATGGAATGGGTTCCCATTTTGTGCTCAGTAACTCTTGAGCTGCCATCAGAGGCTTTTTGTTGCCACACGTGTGAAGGATTGTTTGCTGCTTGCATGGTTGGTGCTCTCTCCTGCCTTGCTGCTGCTTGGAGGCAGCTCCACACACAGCCTCAGGTGTGCACTGGGCACTTTCAGTGTTGGCAGTAGAGATCACAGCTGGGCTCTGGCTGGGCTTGTCAGGCACTGCTGTGTCACACTAACACTCAACACGAGTCACAGAGACACAGCAGAGCCACACCGAGAGAAGGCAAGGAAGAAGAAGGTTTTATTTTGGTTTTCACATTATATAGAGTTTAGGGAACGACCATTGGTTGGAAGGTGAAGTTACCACCTCTCCAACCACACTGGTCAATGACAAAGTCCATCAAACCTTTCTCCTCCCAGGAAAAAGAATGAAAAACAAGAAGACAGTTAGAAAAACATGTGCATGTTTACAAAAAACAGCGTGAGAAACTCCATCACAAGAATGAAAACATCAGAAGGCTGAAAAATGAGAGTGACACTGCTGGGTCCTCTCCAAGGCTTTCTCTGCCCCCATGGGTTGGGCTCAGCTTCCACATGGCTGTTGGATTCTTTTCCATGCTTTCCATATTTAGAGCTAGCTACAAGAGGAAGCTAAGCATAGCAAGGCTATGTATAACAAAAATCAGATAAATGTATGGTTTTGCTTAACTAGGCTGGAAGGACCAAGGTTTCCCTGCTTCTTGTCATGAAAGTTATTTTCCCATTCTTGTAATCCCCTTAGAAACCCTTTTCTGGGCATACTTAGAGTATTGCTTTGAAAATAGGTGGTCAGGAATCACCCCACTGTTTCAGATGAGAACCAAGTACTCCTCTGAGTTGACCAAAAATGTCTGATATTCCCAGAAATTCATTAGACCTTTTTACAGCTGGTAAATAACAAATAGGTACCTCTTCATTATTCTATCCGACAGCTTTCTTCTCCTGCATTTCTTAAATCTGATGAACCTCCAGTTTAAAGCAGAAACCCCCATTAGTTTGTCTTGTCATGGTGTACTTCTTGCTTTTAAACTTCATCCTATTCAATTTTCCACCTCACAAGGTCATCTCATTCTCTCTGTGTGATGATCTTGTCCTCTTCTGTGCTCATAATAATATCATTTTTGCATTTCATAGTCCAGTCCTTAGATCAAGGTTGCTAATTAATGTATTAAGCAGGATCCATCCCAAGACTGGTTCCTGAGAAATATTTAGTAATATTTCTCCATCTTTAGAACTGCCTTTTTTTTTTCCACTACATACTCTTGTAGTGCCTCCCATAGACAGTTTCCTATCCATATTATGATGTATTCTTATATTGCTCCTCATTGTCTGCCTTTTAAATAAAGATTTCTTAGAGAACACTGCCAGATGCTTAATTCAAACATAGATGTATTAGTTGCACTATATTGCCCTTGTCTAAGTAGTCATCTGTCTCACTAAGAAACTCATCATGTCTCTCAGGTGATCTATTAGTAATGAGAACATATTTCTTTTTATGCTAATTCAAGCCTACCTCCATGCCCTCGGTTACTGCCTCTCCCAAAGTCTGCTGTAGTCAGTGTCAAAATCACATGAATGTGTGTTTATCACTTCTCCTTTCTTGGAGTGCATCTATATTTAGTATTCCCCAGTGTTATTTTTGCTTCAGCACTGATGAGCAGGGATGCCCAAAGAACAAAGTTTTTGAGTAAAGGTTTATGAAACTAACTGGTATATTGGGAAAGCTTTAGTTCCCATTAGGTTATCAATTTCATTACAAAACTTGCCAGTGAATTTGTATTTTTATCTTCTGGCTCTTTCAGTATGCTGCAAATGTTCCTGTCCTTGTGGCATTATTCTTATGAGAAAATGGAACATTTGTCCAGGTTTGGGGGTACACAGTTAACTTTTCATTGGATCCAAATGAGAATAAGAGTCCATAACTAGTTCTTCTCTGTATTTTAATCCCTCTCTTCTGCTTAGCTGAAATGAGCCTTTCACTGTTCAGTCTGTTTTCCTTTGAAAGATTGAGCTGGGGTGCTATTTTTATTGTGTGGCTAATTTAGGACACCTGCCTTACCTTGTTAATCAATCTCTCTTTTTCTGTCCTTGTAAGTTTTTTGCTTACTCCTGATATCTTCTTTGAAGTGCTTCTTACCCTTGCTGTTCTTTTTTAATTTCATTCCAAACAGTTTCAGTTTTTTTTAAAGTTGTATCTCTGTATTCTTGAGCTCAGTGCAGGATTATCAGTTGTGTTAACTTTCTTATGCACTCAGAGTTGCCTCTGTTGAATGCCAGACCTTCTTTGTAGGCTTATTTTTATATATATATTGTTATATATCAACTCGTCGAAAGATGAGTTAGTCACAATAATTTGATTAATTTCTTAATTTAACCAGATTTTCTGTGGGGTCATTGTTGCTTTTAAATTCTTCACCCTGGTGTTGTCTCCAGTGAGGCTCAGCTGCTGTTGGAGGTAAAGAACAAGCCTGAAGACTTTACAGGATGGGTTAAAAAATTGCAAACTGACATTAGAAAAATCACTATAAAAAAAAAAAGAGATGAGGTTTTCAGTCTGTTTTTGTCTTTTGATTTACTCCCAGTCAATAGGATATGATGACAGGATTAATTACTCCAGGCTTCATATACATTATATAGCTTGCTGTTTTCTACTCTTTATTTCAGGAGATTGATGACTGTCTAATGTTATAACTTTTAATAAGGCATTTAATTTGATTTAAAACTGTCTTCATTTTAGTTTCAGATTTATAACTGTAGTTAATCAAATTTTATTGCAGCTAAATTAACTTTAAGATAATTTTTAGTAACGAGATTGCGAATTTTAAAATTTTGGACAGGCAGAAGAACCTCTTTGGTTGAACCACCTGTAGTTTTAAAGAGAAACATCACATATATAGTGGGTATGCTTTTTGGTGCTGAAACACATCATAAAAATTGAGGTAAGTGAGGAGAAATGATATACAGACCTATTGGATGCGCTGCTAAAGTAGAAAAAAATTTATAATGCCATCTTTCTGTGTAATTATTTTATCCATAATCAAATTATTTGACTTGTTGCAATTCTGTTTCTTCCGTGGAAGGCTGTGGCTAGCCAGGGTGTAAGAATGTATGCATCCAGGAGATGTGGATGGACATGGTGATAGCCTAGGCTCTTGTCAGACATCCGGGGAGACTTAGAGATTCCGAAGCCATTCTGATTTCTGAAGCAACTCTCTGATTCTATGTGTAGTTTGCCTTTTCTCTCTCTCAAATTTGGAAGGAGTAAGCCTAATTTTCTCCTGGGTTGTCTGAGACACCGTGTTTTGTTGGGCTGTTCCTGGTGGTTTCCAAAGGAATCCGATGGTCTCCAGCCTCCTGCCAGCGTGGCCCCAGGGCTCTGCAGGGCTGAGAGAAGTAAGGATGTGGCTGATGGGGCCAGAAAGGGCAGATGTGGCCATGCTCCTCCTTCCAGGCTGGCCAGAACATCCCAGCCAAGCTGGGATTCAGCTGGGCACAGCTGAATGCAGCCTAGGCACCCTGTCAAATCCATGTCTGGGAGGGCTCTGCTCATGTGAATTACATTACTGCAAGGGCAGGCAGACTGTCAGGGCTTGATTTATTTATTGTGGGAGTGGTGGCCAGTGGGTTTGTTATTATACTTTGTCTTCTGTTCCTGTGTTTTTGCTGTTTGGAGCAAACAGGAGGCTCATAGCAGTGAACCAAGTAGTTTTTCATTGTGCAGCTTTTCTCTCTAATGATGCAGTGAGATGATTTTGTATTTAATAGTATAACTAAGCTATCAAACCCCAGACTGTGCACATCTTGGCTTGCCTCTGTGCAGGTGATGGTTGTTCAGGTGGAATGCTGACCTAACATCTCTGGTTGGATGGCTATTCCAGCCCAGCTGGGTGGAAGATGCCATGCTGGAGAGCCTCTCTCTTTCCAAAGAACATCATTGCTTTGTTCTGCCACCATCTGTGCCCCTTGTCATGGCAGCCTTCCTTTCTTTGCTCTCCACTCTCCTTTTTCCTTTCAGACACACAACTGCTTACAATTAACCCTGCTGAAACAAAGACAATTATACCTGTCCAAAAGTGCTTTTGAGTTAAGAAATGTCTTCTGTGGTTTGTGGTTAATTCAGAAGTCTAGCAGTCACAGAGACTATTCTTTCAAGCCACAATACATATTTCTTCATATTGTACATGGGCTTGCATCAATAGCTATTGTCAAACCATCAATTCCTTTATGCCTTCAAGATGTCTGGGCCTTCTGGGTGGGTTGTAAGACATCAGCAATCAGTATTTATTTACACAGACACCAGAAAAAATGGCAGATTAAAACTAACATGGATGAATTGCAACACTGACAGCAGAGAACAGCCATTGAGAGATGCTGTCAGTAGAAGAAAAAAATATTTTTTCAAAGGAGTAATAAGCTGCCTATACCAAAGGGAAATTTGGGAAGAAATATGATTCACTTTGGTTACCTTGGAAACAAGCTACTCATGTTATTAGATATTTGAATTATTATTAAAATATTTTGTTATTATATTAATAACATAGTTAATCAGATGTTTTAATCCATGATATTATAACACACTAATTTTCTGACATGGAACCAAAAAAAGATTTTAGCATATGGATAATGATACCCTGGATAAGATCTTGGTATTTACTAGCCAAGTCTTAAGAACTGCCTGTGACTGAATGAAGTCGGTTGCTTTTAAATTTTTATCTGCCTTGTGTTAGTGACTGTCTTTTGTTACTGAATGAGCTGCAGTATGGGATGTCCCTTTAATTATACACCTGTGCTTGGGATGCTCAGATAGAGACTTGAGAGGTTTAAAGTGTTAAAGGAAGCCTTTATTTAAGATGAACACAGCATGCTTAGGGAACATAGCCCCTCCTGGATCTGCATGGGGAAACGAGGGTTTTACTGCTCTACCTAGGCTTAGGGTTCTGAAAACCACAAAGCCCAGGTTTTTGATACAGTGTGGATGTCAAATATTTGTGTTTTTATCGGCTGAAAATCTGGTGTGCAGGTGTTCTAGTGCACCTCATGAGCTGGGTCGTGTCCTTAACCCAAGGAAATTATCCTGTATCCAGCAGCTATGGTGGTGTGTCTTCCTTTCATTTTAAGTAATAGCGAATTTTGGGGGATTTATCAAAATACAAGTATCTAGTACGTATTGGACAACATCAAGAATATTTGTATAACCTTGAATCAGTGCCCACTGTATGCTATTTAATTGTATTTTTAAGAAATTCATATCTTTCTTCTTTTGTTTGGGAAGTCTTTATGGCCCTACATAGACATAAAAGTAACCCAATGACAGTGATTTCACTATTCCTGTATAGTTTTTCTCCTTCATGCTTTCTCTAAAACTATTTTAACATTTCTAGGATAGTTTTACATGGTCAAAGCAGCATATGATTTTGCCCTTCAAAAATCTTTGTGCTGATTCAAAAGCAGAGTTCAGAGCATGTGACACATTGGGTTAGAAAATGTAAAATTAATAAATAGAAAGCTATTCAGAAAGCACTCTAAAAATGATGAACGGCTTGTAGAAACTGATTTATGAGGCAAGAACAGAAGTTAGATAAGTAGAGGTTGGTTGGATGAATGGACTGAACGTGTCTTCAAATCTGTGCATGAGCAAAGAGGAGCTTTTTGTGCATTCAGGGTTGTGGACTAGAGAAAAGAGGTGTTTTAGGGCTGTCAAGATAATAAGAGGGAGGAACTATGGAACAAAGTTGTTTAGATCTGTGAAAAACTGGAAGGTAAATAGAAACTGATTGTTAAAGAGAAAATATATATACTCATATTCAGCTTTGTTAGGCTGGTCAGTCTGTTGTGTCAATAGATTGTTTCACTTTGTTATTTGGGTTTGTGAGTGCACTGCAGGAGGATGAGAAGCTTTTTTAAAAAGTCTTTTTAAATCTTGAGTACCAATGTTCTGTAAGAAAGCAGCATGTGTTCTGTGTACAAGTCTTGTTATTGTGAATTACTAATTCTTTCTTGACATTTATTATACCCAGAAACAGGAATGCAGTCTAGACAGAAGTCACTCCTTTCCTTTGATTTCATAGAATGTCAAGTGAATTCACTCAAAAAAGTCGGCAGTTTTGCTAAATGGTGGGTTTAAGACTCAAAGGGTTTCAATACCTCACTCACCTTAATGAAAAACAATGCCTAATTAATTAAAATTGCACATATCAGCTGTTAAATGACAGTTACTAGTACCATTCTGAAGGGCTTAAGTGGAGTGGAAATTTGAAAAATCTTGATTTTGCCTTGCAAGAGATATATACAAGAGATTTGTATTCTCAGAACCTTTTTCATTTACGAAAATGAGAACTTTGGTGCAGGAAGAATCTCAGAGACTCTTCAAAGTAGGGTCTTTATTATATAATCTCCTGAATCCTGTGTGGAGTGAGTTTGCTTTGACAATTATCACTTCATGTTTTCCAAAGTCTCTGGCAGTGGGAGTGTGTTTTCACAGCATCCTGTCTGGCTTTACTCTGTGGGTGACCTCATGCTGTGTGCCACAATGTGATGAGGTTACGCTGCTGCTAATAAAAAATGAACAATAGCTTTAAATATATGTGAAGGGAGGAGAAAGCATTGGAAACCATTGGGATGAGGAGTATTTTGCATTGATTTTTGGTATTGACTTTCTATCCACAACTTGTCTAGTTCTGCTGTCTTTATTTCTTTTTTCATCATTTATTTACGACTAATGTAGTTAGTCGTAAATAATGAAATCAGGCCAGAATTTGCTTCTTAATCAAGATGGTGAAAACACATTAGATATCTATAGAAGTCTCCATCTTTATATTGATAATGGAATCTGACATGGTTTTCATATTGGTTCTCTGCAGAGACAAAATACATGAAGGTTTCATCAACAGCAATTTAAGAGTTACTATTTGCTATTAAATAAAGTTTAATCTAGCTTAAAAATTTGAGTCAGAACACAGCAATTGGAATCAGTAATGCTCATTCAACCCTCCTTTTCCTTCTCTTCATTCAGGGTGAGATCTCTGTTGATTCACCTCCCTCTGCAGTGTACAAATAAGTTCATACACACACACAGACTATTCAGTAGGTTGGTTCAAAGCCCATTTCTGGGCTTTCAACAATTCAGTATTCATTTCTGGGCTTTCTGCTAACTTTCACAAGGATTACTTTAACCCATGTTGAAGTGTGTCTTTGCCACTGCCCTGCTGTGCAGTCCTGTATTTTACAGAGAATTTCACTGGGTTTTGGAAGAACTGGTAAAAGCCAGCTGTGCCTCTGCTGGAATTGGGTCTTATTGCTGATAACATGCTCTGAAATTTATGTAATGATGCTGGCAATAAAATAGTAATTCACCATCAGAAATAGCAACATGATGCTGCCTCTGTTCCCAGCCTCTACTCCCAAAGGTGTGCTGTGTTCTACAAATTAAAACCCTGCTTCTGGAAAGCTCAGGAAGCTTGTTTGCAGGAGGGCATGTGCCCATTCCGTGTTTCCCATGAAAACATGGAGCAAGCTGCACACTCCCTCACAGTGAGCTGGCTCTGCTCCATCCTTTCTTTGTGCTCTGACCGCTTGCCTTGGTGGGACTCGAGGGAATCTCTGAATGAATTCCTCAGTAGCTGACACTGATAAAGGAAATGTATGTACAACATACATTGGAAAACTCCCTGTGATGATGGGCTATCTAGTAGTTTAGAGGAAGAGTTACTAGAAATGAAATATTAAGGACATGAGTTGTTCCCATTTCTTCTTAACTGCAGCTAAGCATGTGACTATGTTATCAAAGAGGAAAGCATTAAATCACCAGTTCAATTTCATAGCTAAAAGCCAAGCAGTTAAAATAAAATTTATCCTAAGTGTTGAGGCAGGACTTTAGGTTGCAAGTAAAGAATATTTTTATGATCAACTGTTGGATTCCCCCACACCCCCTCTTACTGTTTCTCTTACTTATTTCACCTCAGGTTATGCCTAAGGAATGCAGTACTGTTGCAGCCTCCAAACCAGAAATGCCTCTTTTAGTAACTAGTGCTATAAATCACACCTGATTATCATATTTGCTTGGATGACAGATGCATCTTGCACTTTTCAGTTATGGCAATTAAGATTGTGTTTATAGGGAAAAATACTTATAA
This sequence comes from Leptocoma aspasia, assembly GCA_013399835.1. Classification (NCBI taxonomy): domain Eukaryota; kingdom Metazoa; phylum Chordata; class Aves; order Passeriformes; family Nectariniidae; genus Leptocoma; species Leptocoma aspasia. The sequence continues at coordinate 211,636 of VXAX01004541.1, read as the reverse complement.
TATCTAAAATTAGATGGTTTTATTCTGCTGATGTTTCATTGTTTATTTTTACATTATAGATGAAATTAAATTTAAAAAGACACAAACAAGACTAGATTGCATAGCAAGGATGTGGGAAAAAATGTGTTTAGCATGGCTCTGAGGGATACTTGGAAAGGAACTGTTTTGCAATGATCCATAATTTCCTTATCTGAATATGATATTTGTCTCCGATCTTCTGTGGAACCTGATTAACAGGGAATAATCTGGACCCATGGAAATAAAACCAGTAAATCCTCTATCATGTGGAACCACCTGGTTTGAATTATGTGGCAGTGAGGAGGCATTGCTGCCAGCTCAGCAGTGGTGATGAGTCTGCCACTTCACTGCCTCCTCATGGATTTTTCAGCAGAGCTGGATAAGGGAACAAGATGTGATGGAAACAGCTGAATAATGAATTGTTGAAAAGATGTTAAGAGAATAGTTAGGCAAATGAAGGCCATAAATAGAGAAGATAGAAGATGGGGCACAGTTGGTGTTTGGCAGCATGGGACAATATTGCTCTCTTACCTGTGTGCTGCACAAATAGTCCTTGAGTGAAAAAATTACTTCAGTGCAAAACTGTGGAGTATTAATTTGATATTATTTTTGCTACTAACATGCTATCTGTCTCGTTTATGATAGCAATATATACTTAAAGTCCTTATAAAATACTAGACTAGTAGTCGTCCAGGGCCTGTAGGTTTTTTCAAACATGATAAAGACACCACCCCAAAAAAGCCCCATACAGTTTTCATAAGCATTTAATTTTTCAGAGAGCTACAGCATCCTTCAAAATGCCACAATAAAATGTTGCTGTGGGCACAGGGATTCTAGATCAATTACATGGGCAGCCTTCTACAATTTATCATTTGAAGATAGCATCTGGGTGGATTTGAAAGAGTAAGCCAGTCAATATGGCAGGATGTACACAGAAGGAGATGAACTGGGTAAGAGTATTGGGCAAAAAATAGAGAGTGAAAGAAAAATGGTAGATGGTGGCATAAGACACGTGATGGAACAAGATATTTAATATAATTACTCTCAGTATAATGGCATGAAGAAAGAACTGCTCATTTTGATATAGTAATCCATTGTTCAATTGCAGCCATTAGTAAAATCAGATAGAGGGGATTGAAAAGGTAAGGTATGAGATGAATGAAAATGGATAGAGTTATTTCAATGTATTGTACTGCTTGGCTAATACAGGTAAATGGAAGCTTAAAGAAAAACAGCATTTCCCTCACCTTTTCCCTTCCACCCTCCCTCTGTGTAAGCATCCAGTGGGATCTCTCAGAGTGTTTGGAAAGATTAAAAAACAACAATAAATAAGGAGGTGAATCTGTTACAGAAATCTTGCTTTCCTTTTTGGATAGCAGAATTTATTTCATCAGTGCCTGCTGAAATCCAGGAGTTTCTTTCCTAAGTGAAATCAAAGTCAGAACAAGCCTGGCTTTGGGAGTACATTTATGTGGTAAAGTAGGAGCAGTCATTCTAGGGAAGAGAGCTATTTTCCTGAGAATGAGGTGATTATTTTGCTTTGTTTTCAAATGGGCAGTAATACATTAGTGAGCAGTAGCAGCATAACCTTTTATTTGTAGTAGCCCTATGTAATGGTAACTCTTACAGCTAAGGATGAAGTAGTTAGATTTAGACTGAATTCTTGTGCATTAAGAGCCTTTGAAGAAGAAAAATGGGTGAAAGAGTGGTACTAAGGGAGTGTACTGCTAAGGGAGAGTAGTCCAGTTGGATTTATTACATATAACTCTTCCCACTTCTTTTTCCCTGTGGTAATTTGGTTTCTATCCTGGCTTCTAGCCAGGGGAAAGCAATTAGGTGCCTCTGTGTCCCAGGGAAGCAAATTGTGCTGCACTGGTGAGCACCAGTCCTGTAAGGGAACAGGCTTCACAGGTGCCTGTGTATTTGTTGTTCTGCATGGATTTGTGAGGGAATGTTCAGATCAGACCCTTGTCATTGCTCTGGGTTTCACCAGGGGAGTGATGGAGAGCAGTGTCAAAGTGCTGATTCCAAAATTCAAAGCTTGCAGCTGCCTGGAGCTGTGCTGTGCTGGCAGACAGTGACAGGGGAGCTCACAATTTACTGTTTGGCTTCTCAAACCATCTCTGGTGGAAAGAATTTGTCCCACACACACCATGTGTGATAAGCCTTTTTTCCTCACTCTGTCTTCTCCTCAACAGCTAGGAGATTCCCTAAACATCTTCTGCTTTCTGGAAAAATATACACCATACCTGTTGGAGGACAGGAAAAGCCAGTGGGTTTTGATGTTTTCTGTACTGTTTAATTTCTGTTGCACTGCCAGACATGATTATTATGGTGAATTTAAGCAATATTTTCTTTACTGGCTACATGTTGCTATACCTATGCAAGCATTTATTATATCTACAAGGATGAACCTTAGGAACACCAACATTTTACCTATCACATCTGTAGAAATGTTTATTTATTCCTAAATTAACACTTGGAGAGAAGCTTCAAGGAAACTTCTCCTTTGAAAAGGATAACATGTACAAGTATGATAATTTACTAACTTTGAAAAAGTATGGCCGGTGGATGAAAGCATTTATAATGTGAGATATTGAACACAACATCTTCTATAAAAATAATAAAAAGAACAGCAATTTTGGAGCTGTTTTTAAGATTAAATTTATATGCAAAACAAGCTAACATCATTATGGGACTTACAGCTACATGGGTTTATTTGTAATTTCCTATTTTTTATAAGAGAAGCTTTCAAAATGCATTATATTTGACTGGCATTATTTTTCTGAGCTTCTCTCTTACCTGTCAGTGAATTTAGCTGTTACCTGCTGCAGAGTCCTTGGCAGCATTGCCAGGGCTGTTGCTCTGAGTGTGGCTAGAGAGAGCACAGGTCTCTGCTGGTTTATTGTGTAGTGCTGTTCTCAGGGGATACAGCAAAAGCTCTGTAACCCCTGAAATCTCCCACGAGATTTTGGGTAGGTCTCTACAAAGAGCAAACAGCTCCTCCTCTTGCAGGCTTGCTGCTGCAAAGTTCTGACACCCAACAACTCCTGTAGGAGTTTAAATGGGATTACCTCCATTTTAGTTCAAGTGCTCTGGCTGTGATCAGCAGAAGCTGCAGGGAGTCACAGGATGGTTTGAGTTGGCCTTAAAGAGCACCCATTGCCAACTCCCCTGCCATGGGGAATATTGCTGTGGTCCGTGTGGTGACAAAGGACTCTTGGCAATAGTATCAGAAGGCTAAATATGATTTATTAACATGATTTTATAATTCAAAGAATTGGGTTATTATCTGCCCAGTCCGGAGCACAGAAGCTGCTGCTTCCAGCTCTGTGCAAGGAATGCCAGAATAGCTCACACAATCAGAGATAACAACTTTTCACCTCACAGGCTGAAAGGAAGAAAAACCTCCCTCTCCTGTTATCAGGAGACAGGCAGAGAAACCTCTGTCCTTGAAACACAGCTCAGAGATTTGTTTATAGGATCTTGTACAGAGTAAAAGATGCTTTCCCATGGGAAGAATTTTTCTTTAGACCTGCATGCAGGGAAACTGATAATATGTTCACAGAACAGGAAAGGACACCTTCCACTGGAACACTTCCAGGGATGGGGCACCATGGCTCCTCTGGGCGTGCTGCTCTGGCCTCACCACCCCACCATGAAAGAATTTCCTCCCAATGTCTAATCTGAACCCACCCTCTGTCCTTTTGAAGCCTCAGAATGAAGCAGTTTCTCAGTATTTCTCTCAGGCTACCTGTCATTACATCTTGCTCTTTTCAGAGCACTTAATACAGTTCAAGAGGCAGCAGTCATCATTGTCCTTTTTTCTTTCCCTTTCTAAAGGACACCAGGTTTTCTCCCTGAAATACAAAATTCTTACTTCAAGCAGCTGCTGGCATTCCTGAGTAGGTTAAAATACCTGGGGGTGTCAGAGAACCTCTCTGCCATAATGTCCCTGAGAGGATGTAATGAATGTTCCTCAGAACCAACAAATCCCTTACAGCAGTGTCCTCAGAGGCATTGATCTGCCTTGATGGAGTCCAAGGCGCCAGGAGAGCAGGGAAGGTGGCACTGACTTGGGTGAAAGTCCTGAATCCTGCTGGCCAGGCAGACTCCCAAAATGAGAAGTGGCTTCCTTGTTACATGGCCTCTCATAAGCCACTGCAGGGAGGAGCAAATTCAGCAGTGTTTTAAAAAAAAAAAAAATCCTTAAACCCACTCAGGCACATTCCTTAGTAGCCTGTTCTGCTGCTGTGCATTCTAAATAGAAATATCATTATAGTTTCAAAGAATAATTAGAAGGAAAAAGTTAAAAGGCTTGAGTAATCCCAGATAAAGCAATCCTTTTTAACTTCAGTTAGTTCTAAACATCATAGCAGCTGCTACAGCAGTACAAGCAGAATTTTGACTTGTTTTTCCTAGTTGCTTTGACATGTTGGAGCAAATGACTGAGCTGCTGCTGTTAGCCAAAACCTGTTTCCCCAAATGTTTCATTCTGCTTTCTGTGATTATTTTTAATCTGCATTCTCTTAAGCTGTGTTATCATATGTGAATTCTGGCTCCATATTTTTTAAAATAACTTATTTGCAACTGTCAGAGATACCTTATGAATAAGTTATCAACCATCCCTAAGAGCTATAGTTGCAAACATTTTTAAAAAAGTAATAAGTCTGTGAACATTTTCTATTGATGTTTTATCAAATGAATGCACTTAGGGTTAAGAAAACAGCTCCTTTCTGTTAAAAACAACACATTACTTATATTTTCTTTAACATTAACACATCAGTGGCAGCTTTTGAATTGATTGAAATGATCTGCTAGGAAAACTTCAATTTAAATCAACTGGTTTTATCCTAAGAAATCTCAGGGTTCTTTGGGACCATCCCACCAAACCAGTGCACATAATTTGCCAGTGTAATGATGGAAAGCACAAAGGAGAGTGGAACTGCAAATTTTCAGTTTTCCTTAGAGAGAAGCAGAATTTAGTGGCATAATAAAAGGAAAAACTTCTTTCTTAGAGGGACACTAGATAGTCTGAACAGCAAAATTTAAAGAGCTGAGTGCTGTCTTTCAAGATAGGATTGTGTTCTTTTGAGGAATGATGACCAAAATCCAATATAGATGAAATTCTCTGTCTCCAGAGAGTTGGGGAATTGGGCAGATCACTGGAGATTCAGGCTATGGAAATCAATTATTTTTTAAAATTTTCTTTTTTTTTTCAGCAGAAAATCATAACCTCAAGTAAAGAGGATAATTATTTGTGTATTATTGGAAGCAATAACAAGGATGGAGTAGGGGCTTGTATTGTACCTAGGCAATATTTTAACATCTCAGACTTCACTAGGATGTGTTTTAGGAAACAACCACATTCCTGGGCAGTTTGCTCCTGTAGCTGAGAAACAGGTAGCAAAATGCAAAATCTCTCTTTATTCTCAAAAATCTCTTTTTGAGAATAATCAATTGCTTCCTTGAGTGTGAATGGTGAAAGTATTTAAGCTTAATACTGTTGAAATAAAGGCCAGGAAGGTGCCTTCATTTGAATTTTTATTTTTGTCCTTCTCAGGAATGCTGTGATTGTTTGGGGCTGGTCTGTGTTGGAAAGTATGACTGTTCAAGTGTGATTTGCATGTGAATGTGTGCTTTAAAATATTTATTTGTTTAGTATGGTTAACCTGATAGTTGTACAGTTTCCATCCCTAGAGTGGCAGTTAAATAGAGAGAAAGCAGATTTGGAACATTGATACTCTTGTCCTGGTTGTGAAGTGGGTATATCAATGTAAAGCACTTTTATGCTGTGCCCAGAGGAAGAGGCTGCACCATTTTAATGATGCTCTAAAAGTCAAAGTGATAATACTTCCTGATATTATTGTATGGATAGTTATTTTATTGCCTTTGGATTCCCAGGTGATGCCACACCAGCCCTAATTTATGCAGGCATTTCTCACTAGTTAGTTACTTAATGACATTAAGGTAATTATTTCTCAGCCTTTTTGAAAGGGACTTTTTTCCTTGGCTTATCTGCTCTTGGTTTGGGCTCTTTCCCTGCCTCTGAATGGGCAGTAGCTCCATCCCCAAGGCAGATTTGTACTGTATTGCTGTGGTTTGTGCATTGACAGAGGACTCTTGACAATAATATCAGAAGGTTAAATATGATTTATTAACATAACTCCATAATACAAAGAATTTGGGCTATTACCTGCCCAGGCTGGAGCATTCTGAAGCTCTTGTTTCAAGCTCTGTTTAAGGAATGCTAGAATAGCTTATACAATTAGAGGTAATAACTTTTAACCTCATAGGTTGAAAAAACAATAGGTCCATTTCACCTTGGGCTGAATGGACAAAACTCCCATTGCCATTAATAGGCATTGTGCCTTCTTAACAGCTGAAATTATTTTGGTTAAATGTGAGTTATTGGAGAGGACAAACAGTAAAGAGATGCTCTAGTTGAGATCTGGTGTCTTGTTGTCACCTTTAAACATTACAGATATTTAGTAATAGGATTCTGAATCAGGCATGAAGAGAATTAAGTGGTTTGGACAGTTTGTAAGGTACATTTGCAGATGGGAAAACCTCTTTCCTTGGCCATGGGTTGAACACCATTTGTATTGTCCTCCCTCCCACCTGGTTTTGTATACTTCCCTTGTGTTTCATCCCAGTGTACTCGCAGCATTGCTGAGTGCACTGGCACAAGCAGTGAAAGGTATTATCTTTCATTGTTTCCTGTGAGTTCACACACACTATTTATTGCAGTAAAGAGGAATGGAGATGGTAATTAGCTATGTGGGGGGTGTGAGTAATGCTGTGAGGAGGGCTCTGCGCTGATAATGAACCCTGTTTCACTGGCTGCTGAGGAGACACTTGAACCCAGTTGGGTACTGTCACTAGCACACAACACAAAACACAGAGACAGCTGAGTGAAGGCAAAGAAGAAGAGAGAACTTTATTTTGGTTTTCACATTATATAGAGTTTAGGGAATGACTATTGATTGGAAGGTGAGGTTACCACCTCTCCAACCACACTGGTCAATGGCAAAGTCCATCAAACCTTTCTCCTCCCAGGAGAAAGAATGAAAAACAAGAAGACAGTTAGAAAAACATGTGCATGTTTACAAAAAACAGCGTGAGAAACTCCATCACAAGAATGAAAACATCAGAAGGCTGGAAAGTGAGAGTGGCAGGGTACCAGTCTCTTTCCCACCCTCTAACACACCAGTCCTTGCTGGAAGCTGGAGCCCAAATGTTGGTGCAAGGTGTGAGCTGATGCCGATGGCAGCTGGTGAGATGTGCATGATAATTATGCTGTGTCAAGTCTCATTTTAAAGACCTTAAGTATACCTTTTTAAAAGAAAAACAAACTCCTTCACCAGCCTAGAGAGAAGCATAAATCATGTATTTTTGTCACCTCCAAAGACCACTAGAAGATGAGCTTTAATATTTCAAATGCGACAAGCAATCCATACACATGAATCACAATTTGAGGTCCATTACAGATGAGCTGATATATACCACTGTGTGCTTTATGGGTTTTACTCTAACAATATCAAGTAAAAACCCAAAGCTTTTTGTGATGAATACCTAACCTTTTACAGGTATTTGTAGCATTGTGGTCCAGAGCAACAGATTTAGTGTTGCCCTACAGGCTTTAATAAGAAAATCCTGTTGCCAGTTTTGACCTCTCAATATTGTTCTCTCTAAAGAAAATGCATGTATTAGTAGAAGGCTAGTACTGCAAAGGTAAAAGAAAATCTGAAATGCTGAAAATGTAACCCTTAAAGATAGCAAAGACAGTTAAATAAATGAACAAAGTTTGCAGAGACAGATCTTTTTCTTTTACTTCTGCTTCCTTTGTTAGGCTCAGGCTTTTTCTGCCAGGGCTCTGGAACTTCTGCAGCAACCCAATGCCAGTTTTTTTTCTCAATTCTTCTATTTATAGTCAAGTCATCACTTGAAGTCCTTAGTCTCCTTTTGAGATAGTCTCCCATGGCAGTATTTTCATATAGGTAGTGAATTTTCTTTTTATCTCTGGGTATTCTCATATTGTTACAGCAACCTGGGCCTTTCTTGCAATGAATCTATGTTCAAACTCCTTCACCTTTGAGACTTTTAATCCTCTCACTTCCCCTTGGGGGAACAAAGAGAAGTGTAGTGAGGGAGCTGGAGATGAAGAGTAGTGCATAAGGTTAATTTCCAGGTGAATTGGCTGCTGTTTTGACATCCTTGCTTTCTTTGCAGACATCTCTTCATTCCTTTTCCTTTTATGCTAGAAATTATTAGATATGCAAGAGCAAAACTCCTCAAAGCTACGCTCCAAAAGCCTATTAAAAATAGTCTGCAAGCAGATCAGTGTGAACACACGTCAACACCTGAGTGTTTCCCAAGTGGCTCCAGCACTCAGTGGTGTGATAACAAGACATGTGGGAGGATTTTTCCTGGCTTTTATCTTTCATATATTGATGCTCCTGACTTTTTAAAATTCATTTCATCAAGTGGCACTGCAACTCTGAAACAACAGAAATGCAAGAACGAGATAGTTGAAGGTGTTTGCAGCGGTATACAAAGTATTTTGCCTCCAGGCCATCATTTCTGATTCATCCCAAGTTGGCAGCAGTCAGAAATCTCTGCCAGCTGACAGCTGTTTGCTGGCCAGCATGAAGAGATTTAGCTGGTAGCTCCTGCTGGACAGATGTCTGTAATGTAGAAAGTGTGAGTGCAGCTGGCATGTGTTTCATTTTCAGAGCCTGGAAAGTGGGGGTGTATCTCAACTGCAGCTGCTTCAGTTTAGGGAAGCTAAACAAGATACCTGATTTTAGGTAACCAAGAACTCAGCATAAACCCCCCACCCCTCATTCTGGGGCTGAATGCTGATGTTTTGGTGCCAATCACTTGCTGTGTTTCCATGAGCACTGTGTGGAGGGAGAAGGGAGACTGTGGATGGCTTGCAGAGGGCTGTGATAGGAGGCTGCACCTGATACCTTTCCAGAGTGTGAGCAATCAATAACAAAAAGAAAGTAATAGGGGGGAAAAATGTCTCTGATTCATCTCTCTTTGTGTTGGACATATATAACACTAGAATTAATATTTTTGAAAACCATGAATTACTTCATGTGAAATCTGCACTGCTAAGCAGAAAATCTATCCTGCTGAGAAAAAAAATAAAGAAAATCCTTCAGGATAAATGTCTGGTTTTGTAAAAAAGGAATGGGGAAGATTTTACAGTTTACAATATGATAAAGCTTTGAGATACTTAAACAGGCAAGTAAATGATAGGTTTGAGTCACTATTGTGAAAACAGTTCTGGATTTTGGATTTGCAGCAGCAATAGAGATTGCTTAAGCAGCAACATGAGGTCAAGCTTTTGCTGCTTCTTAATCATGTTTTTTTTTGCTTTGACGAATTAGAGGTCATGAAACGGGTTTAAGTGACTGGTTCAGTCTTCTGCTTGTGTGACACGTGGAGGTGGCAGAGAGCCCTGGGCAGTAACTCCTGCAGCAGAACCAGGGCCAGCCGTTGCCAGAGCACTTGGGTCAGTCTGGAGGTGTGGAGAACTCACTCTTCAACTGGGCAGCAGAATCTGCTCCTGCACTGTCCTGGCAAACATACCTGACCAGCACTGCAACTGATAGCATGCTGTATGGAGTTACTGTGCCTTTAAGCGTTAGGATTTTCAGTATTGCCTACTTTGACACCATTTTATGTGTTTGAAAACTGCATCCGTTTTTGGTTTTTAACACGGCCAAAAAAAAAAAACAAAACCAAATGTATGTGTTACTTTTCCAGAATTAAAAAAAGAAGTAGAAGAGTGAAGAAGAGTGGGAAGGAACACACTGCTGTGATACAGGAGTTTTCACTCTATTTTAAGGAATAGTTTTTACTGAATTTGCCTTGGTTTTTAGTGCTAGTGTTTAAACAGCTTGCCTTTGGACTTGTAAATGGAATTTATTTTCTGCCATGTCATGTTACTCCTTTCACTAAGCCTGACTGTAACTCCCCTGGGTGGTTCTTCCCTGCAGACATTGATGAGTGTGCTGCCAAGATGCACTACTGCCACGCCAACACCGTGTGTGTCAACCTGCCTGGCTCCTACCGCTGCGACTGTGTCACGGGCTATGTCCGTGTGGACGACTTCTCCTGCACAGGTGAGTGTTGCTGTGCTCTGTGCAGTGACAAAGGACTCTTGGCAATAATATCAGAAGGCTAAATATCATTTATTAACATGACTCCATAATTCAAAGAATTGGGCTATTATCTGCCCAGCCCAGAGCACAGAAGCTGCTGCCTCCAGCTCTGTGCAAGGAATGCCAGAATAGCTCACACAATCAGAGATAACAACTTTTCACCTCATAGGCTGAAAGGAAGAAAAACCCTCATCTCCTATTATTAGGAGACAGGCAGAGAAACCTCTGTCCTTGAAACACAGCTCAGAGATTTGTTTATAGGATCTTGTACAGAGTAAAAAGACACTTTCCCATGGGAAGAATTTTTCTTTAGACCTGCATGCAGGGAAACTGATAATATGTTCACAAAACAGGTGAGCTCTCAGGTACAGCAGTGCCACTGTCACACTGTGTCTTGTGTGTATTACCTGCCTTCTGTCCAGTCCCAAATGCCACACAGCAGCTGGCCCTTTGCCAGGATGAAATTTAGGCACAGGAAAGGTGTTGCTGACATTTTGTGGGTCCCTGGGTGGAAAACCTGCAAAGGCTTTTCTTCCCAGGGAGAAGCACATTCTCAGCACAGAGTTTCTATGAACAATCTCTGAGCTGTGCTCTGTTCAAGGACATTGTCCCTCTGCCTGGCTGTGGGAGGAAGCTGGTCCTGGTTATCAGCTCTCACTTTGTAGGGTCACAGGGACAGGAGAGAGAGGAGAGAAGGATTCTGCCCCAGGCAGAGTCACAGCATTCTGAGATTCTGGTACAGGGCAGCAAGGAGAAAGCATCTGAGCTCTGTACATGGGCATGATACAGCCCAAGCCTCAGAACTTTGGAGTCACCTGAATAAATCATATTTAAGCCTTCTGATATATGGAGTGAAAGAATTCCGTTTCATCGCTTCGGGCCATTCGCAACAGCAGGGTAGATAAATGTGGCAGGAAGAGCTTTTCTCCTGTGTGGGACCTTTGGGGTTAACTTGGAAGGGGGCTGGAGAAGGCCTGTGGTGTACCCACTGAGGGCTTTTGCCAGCCAAGACATGGTCCCTTCGTGTCCCACATCTGTGTGAGCTGCAGAGGCTGAGATCACATGAGAAATAAAACTTCATCAGCTGTGGTCTGAAACTGGTCAGTGGATTGAAATGTGAGAAGTTACCCAGGAGGAGAAGCTTTCTGGGCAGAGCCAAGACAAATATGCAAAAGAAAAACTGAAATGTATAAAGTTCTTTCATCCAGTTATTGTTAGGTGGTTTGGAAATTGTTGTTAATGCTGAGAATTAATGTCTCAAGAACTATGACATGTTGTTTAGAAAAGACAGCAAGTGGGTAGCACAAGACAATAAATCTAATCGGTGTTTTTAAAGATATCTGAAAAATGAGCTCTAAAAATTCCTAGTGGAAAGTAGGTAGGGCCTCGTTTCCATTTAGGGGTTTTTAAGGGACCTTCTCTGGCAGTCTCAGAAAAATGTGAGAAGCTGCTGAACTGCTCATCCCAGCTCTGTCTAGCTGGATAGCAATGACAATGCTCCAGAAAGTCTGATTTTGGGATTATTTTGATGGTGCACCTGTCATGCAAAGGAGGAAAATATCAGGTAGGTTTATTGAAATGGATATAAATCAGCTTGAGACAATACCATGTTTAGAGTGGTGTTGGGTGAGCTGTTTTCTGAAGTGGAAAGATGGCACAGGAATATTCAATATGAGAATGATTTCCAGCCTGGAATAACTACATTGTAACGTGTGTTATCCTTAGGGAAGGGCATAGGAAACATTGACTTTCATGATGACAGCATGTCTTTCAGCTAATATGATATAATTTATAAAACTGTGGGGAAGTCCTGCCCACCTCTTGAGAGATGCTGATACTAAACAGCTGTCAGGAAGCTGATTCTTATTCTGCCCAAAGAGTCATTATTTATGTGTAATCTGTCTCTTTCCAGTTTTTCTTGATCTTTGACAATGTGACGTGACAGATTCAGACCTTAAATTCTGTGCTGTGTGAGGATCAACGTTCACAGTGATGGGGAGAGTGGTTTTGATAATCTGACTCTTTCTTTTCCATATATGCTCTACTAATTTCCTGATGTGCCTTTCTTTCCAGCAAGGCACTATCATTAGGCATGCAAGGAGTATAGAATAGAAAGCAAAGTATTTGTGATACACCAAGAAAGTGTGAAGTAGCAAGACAAGTTGCTTGACAGTAATGAGGGAACATTCACTTAAAGTGCATGCACACAAAGAATCCAGAGCAGGTATAAGAACAAGTAATGGAAAGAGACAGAGACAAGTATTTCTTGCAGGTTTATTGTCTTGCAAAAAAAAAAAAAAAATTTTTGATATCGTTGTTAAAAAGCAGAGCAAGTGCATTACATAGATCAGGAGAAACTTGGTTCATTGCCTGTTGTATCTAGAAATAAATGTTTGTTATAATAGTAAATGTAGTTAAAATAAATACTGTGCAATAGAAGCACTAATCCTGTCTTTGTATTTCGCATGATGCTTAAACAGGCTTCTAGCAGTANTACAGAGTAAAAGACAGCAAAAGGATGTTCTCCCATGGGAAAATGATCAGAAGGCTTACACACAGAGAAACTTATAATATGTTCATAGCAACAGTAATGATTAAAAAAAGCAATCATAAAAAAAATCAGGCAGCAAATAGTTAAGTAATTGCCCCTTATACTGACAGCAAATGTTTAGCAGGCACCATAGACTGTAGCTATTACTCAGGTCTTTAAAATTTTGTTACTCTTTGTTCAAATCAAATAGATGAGAAATTTTCTTTTTATTGAGCCATGTATTTGGAGACAAATCTGAAAGCCTGAGATGGGTTGGTGTTCTGATTAAAATTGTGTGTCTATGGGGTAAGGCCAAAGATGCAGTTTCAGATGCAAGTGCTTAAGGCACACGCATGGCATTGCATGTATTTGTACACTGCTGACCCTGGAGCAGAGTTTTTCCATAGAAAAGCTTTCTGTGGAAAGTTTTCTGTGGAAAACCCCTAGAGCAGGAGGTATCATGTTTTGGGAAGCCTGAGGGTAGTTCACCAAGTCATCTGCAGTTGAGCAGATTCTGTGTGTTGCTGGGCAGCAATGTGCTTGGAGGCTGATCCCCCAGCTCTGGTAGCTTCCAAAAGGTGGAAAGTATGTGGAAGTAAAGGATGTAAATCTGGATGTGGAAGGTGTAAATCTGGATGTGGAAGGTGTAAATCAGAAACAATTTTTAAGCTGTTCGATATTGAGGGGGTTTTGTCTTTCTAAAAGGAAATGGAGTGACTGGTGAAATGCTATGTCAATTTGAATTGAGCAAAATAAAATTCATTTGGGTATCGCTGAATTTTAAATATGCTGTTTCTAGTGTTTTCTTTAAAACACTGGATCTTAGTGAAATTAAACTAATTTGCACAGGTTTGACATTGCTGAAAGTTTTTTTTCCCAAAACAATTTTTGGATAATAGTTTCCAACTGTGAAGTAGGAACTTCTCTGGTTATCAGTAGGAAGCTGCTGTGCTGGAAGATGTGCTGGCTGCATAGAAGATGCAGTCATACAGACAGAGTGACTAAAACATTATTCTGGATGAAGTCTACAGTTATATTAAACTCTCACCCATGACTTAAAATCAAGTAGTGACTATTTTAATAAATAATCAGTATTCAGTCTCACATAAGCAAAAGACCTGGGATGATGAGGTGTTCTGAGACAGATTAGTCAGCCTAGTAAAAACTTCAACCTGTGTTCACCAAGAAAGGCACATTAGTGGTTTTCTGCTTACCTGTTCCTAGGGCTTTGTGCACTGAATGTTAATTAACCTGTTGAGTGAAAGATGGTTTTATTAAGAAAAGTTACCCTGGAATAGGAACCTGCTTTTCAGTCTCTTCCTGTGGCACTGACAGGTTGTTTATCTGTTCTCTAGTAAATCACTGTCTTGTCCCTTCTGAAACTGGCAGGAAGATTTGCTGCTCCAGATGTTCTCATTTGCTGGAATCTACTGATTTAAAGCATTTGATTGATTCTCACATGTTTTTACCCTGGTTGCTTGTTGAAAAATAAGTTCTCTTGGGTTGCTTTCTTCTAACATAGCAGTTTGGGAGTTTGCTTCAGAAGTGCATTGTTTCATTTTATGCTTTTTGAAGCATTATAAATGACACAATAAGAATATAATACTTTTATTTTTGATGGGCTGCATCTGTTCTCTGGTAAGATTTTAAACATTCATGTATATGATTTTCTGAAGTTTGAAACTAGAATATATGGTTCCTATATCTCACTGCCATTCAATTAAGTATGCAAATGGTTTTTCATCTTAATAAGCTATAAGTTACCTGTAATGACCACATATATCATGCTGCTAGGAAGAGAAAACTGTGTGGGTAGGTTTCATCTCTTTTTGCACAATGTTGGCATTTTCTACGAAGACAATCACAATGATCACAAAAAAGACTTCTGGCCTTTAACAGCTATGATAGCCATTTAAAAAATAATGACTAATTTTGCAATGTTCTCCTTGAGGCTGCATGGAAAACCAAAATCTTCCTCAAATCCTGAAGTCATTCAAAGAATAAGGTTCGTTTTATCTAGTCACTACTGGGCTTGAACACTGGGCTTCTGGGATTTTCTTGTTTGCTTGTGTTTGGTTTTAGTTTGCTTTATTTTTTTTTTTAATTCACTATGAAAATTCACTGATTCTGTAATAAAGCTTAAAGATCTTTTCAAATGAGACTGCCAGGAGATTTTTCATTCTCTATTTCCATGTGTCACTCATGGCCTTTCTTCTAAATGAAGAAGCCTCCTTTGGACTTTATGTCTCAGCCCATTTTGTCCAAGTTTTATCTTTTCAAGA
The DNA here is from genome assembly GCA_013399835.1 of Leptocoma aspasia. Lineage (NCBI taxonomy): Eukaryota > Metazoa > Chordata > Aves > Passeriformes > Nectariniidae > Leptocoma > Leptocoma aspasia. Next base: position 196,631 of record VXAX01004541.1, on the reverse strand, counting down.
AGTAGCATGGAAAGTTCCCTGGCCATCCAACAGGTCAGTAGTGCCCATTCTGCCAAAATGAGGTGAGCCCTATGCAAGCACCCTCCTCTTTATGTGTCAAAGCTATGCTGGCAAATGTTCTTCTCTGTGAAAATAAGCCACCTCCATATTTTACTGTTCTGCATGATGTTTCAGTCGTGGACTGTGCTTCTAACCCTCTTTCAGTCCTCATTTGCTGCGATGACCTTTCCAGAATTTCTTTAACCTTTCACTTCTCAAAGCAACGAGTTGCTAAAATATTTGTGTGTTACTTGCAAAAAGGAAAGTCTTTATCTACCACAGAAATAGGAAGTATTTTCAAAACACACAGTTCAGTTTTCTAATTCTGTGCAAAAAAATGGATGTTACATAGAAATATATTATTTAGAAGTCTTAGAATAGAAATATATTATTTAGAAGAAGTCTTAGAATATAAATCTTAGTCTTGAGTTTATATTGTAATTTGATTTACAGTACGGGTAGAGAAGAGGAAGTAAGAAAAGCTAATGATTTTGGCAGCTTATCCCATAAGTCCCTTCACTTCCATCCTGTGTGGTTTCTGGGGCAGCATTCAGTTTTGAATGTACTGCATTTTTCAGAACAAGCCCTTCTGCAGCATGTTATTAGAAAAGTTGTGCTTAAAGCATAGAAGAACGTAAGAGTTCTGAGAAATCTCATTTTCAAGGGAAAAAAATCAGAAACCCTTTCTCCTGTGCTTCCCTTCTTCCCCTCCCCTGTCTGTGAAAGGCAGCTCAACTGCAGAAATTCCCTGCTATGGTTAGAACAAATGTTCAAATTGTTTGCTATTACTAAAATTGATGCCTTTGTATTTTTGTTGCTGGGGTTTACCTGCCAGGTTCAAGGTGGTGTAGTTGACCCCACAATAATACTGATAATGCAGCAAATTTCACCAGAGTGAAGTGGCAATCTCAAAGGGCAGGCTACTGGCCTCACCTCCAGAATCAATGTGTGTGTTTGTAAAAGACCTGAATAAAAGCTTTTAGGTAGGCCATTGATAATATGGTCACTCCTTGAAAGATAGTGCTGTTTTCTGAAATCTAATCTAGTGAGCTTCTTTTCCACTATTCCTTCTTTGTGAACTAAATTAGCATCCAGAAAGCAACGTTGCTATTTTCTGTGTGGCACTTGGCACTTTCAAAGTGCTGCTCAGGGTCTTGGGTGTTCAGGGAGGGCAGTACACAGATGTTACAGCTGTTCTTGTGATGGGCTGGGGTTGGTGAGCTGATAGATTTGTCTGCTGGCTGCAAACACGAGTCTGGGGCAGCAGGCAGTGGAGACAGGCCTGTGGTGGAACAGTTTTCAGGTCTGTTTTGTGCAAGAGCTCTCTGTAGATCTTGTTGTTCTAAAGGATATCATTAGGATCTTGCTGTAGTGGGGTGACCCTGCCTGGATTCCTGGTACCCACCAAAGCCTCTCCATCACTTCCCTCTGCAGCTGGGCAGGGGACAGAAAATATAACAGAGATTCATTGGTTGAGATAAAGACCAGGAGGGATCACTCACCAAACACTGTCATGGGCAAAACAGACTCAAATTAGAGATATTAACTGAATTTATTACTTACAAAATCGGAGCAGGATAATGAGAAGTAAAAACAGACCATCCAAACACCTCCTCCCCATCCTTCCTTCCTGAGCTCCTCCCACCAAATGTGCAGGGAGATGAAATTGGGGGTTATGATAGATATATATAATTATGATATANAAACTCTATATAATACAAAAATCAAAATAAAAACTTTTTTCCTTGCCTTCTCTCAGTGTAACTGTGCTGTGTCTCTGCGATTCGTGTTGCATGTTAGTGTGACACTTGTGTTAACTCAGCAGACACAAAGCATTTTTATGTTGATCTCTACTCAGGGTCCTTTAATCTCAAGTGCTATAAGGCAGGGCTTAGCTCCTAGTGTGGCCTCCTTTGTCTGACCTGCAGTCAATAGCAGCTCTCTTCCCAGAACTGTGGAGGGAAATGTGATTTAGTTTGAGGTGCCTTGAAATGCAGAACCATTTTATTTCAAGTCCCTTGGAGGGCTGTTGGCCGGGCTCAGCAGCAGGTAATCTGTGTGCTGGTGGGCACTGCCTGCGTCAGAGAGCATTTCTTTGCTCTGCAGGACAAGTCAAGAGAAGACTGGGAGTGTATTAAATCAATCCAGCCAAACAGAGCCCAAGCAACTCCACATCAGCTGGCTGACAGTCGCAGAGGTTTTGACTCAAACTCCATTAACGCAGGAGAAAGCTTTCAGTGGCATTTATTTTGGCTTTAGATAAGTCCCACAGAGAGATAACTGGGCCACTATTGCCATAGGGAAGCTCTGTCTTTAACAATACCAAAAAGGCTGATTCTTCTGTATTGTCAGAGAATGCTGTACTAACACAGATAATGCAGCTTCTCAATGCATCCCTCGAAGCCTGATAAGTATTTAATTGCTCTTTTGGAAGAGGGAAAATGAGGCACAGAGAGTTGGTGTATTTTGGCCAAATTCATGCAGAGACAGTGACAAGCACTGGGGAGTCTAGTAAAGAGTCAGATAAATTAGATATGGGAAAAACACAGACTTAGAGCAGCAAGAATTCAGTGAACAGTGAGGTTTATTTTTATAGATATTGACATTTTCACAAGAAACAATAGCAGTTCATTGAAGCACAGTGTGCATGAGCCCTGAGTAACCATGTGGCCTTTATGTTATAAATCTTCTGCTTCCTTTTTCCATGCAGTTTTGTAACATCTTTTGTTGCTTTGGAGTTGAATTATTCCCCAGTCCTCTAATTTTAAATGCCATGTTACATTCTTTTGTTCCTGACTTCACCTTCATTTTATGGGCTTACTGGGTTTGACTGCAGCATTTTTTATATTCCCGCCTTTAAAAAAATGGCATTAGAAAACAGAGTATTATTTGCTCCTAAGTGCTTTCAATCTGAGGGAAAAAAAGGACTAAAATGCAATATTTATAGTGATTTAAATTTATAACTGGTAAATAGTTTAATTAAACATCTTTGTGCTTTCCTGTGCTCTAGGCATGGAAGTGTTGCTAATTTGTCCAGAGTAGTTGGTAATCCTTTCAAGTTCTTTTGACACATTGATTTTCTGTAACTTTATTAATACTAAAATTAATTAAATAGCTGACTTCAAATCATGCTGATGGTTGTTATTTCCTGACTTAGGCATAATTAGCATTTTTACATGATTTCTTAGCTGCAGCCTTTTGTGCTGGTATATAAGCTGTCACAAAAATGTGGTATTTTAAATTGTTTTGCCTATGTATGTTCATGCTTATGCATAAACTTAAGCGTTACGTACAAAATGATATTATTGATTTAATATTCAGGCAAGATTCATGAATGAAGCTGTCTATCTAAAGAGACATCAAGGACAAGCCATGTCTCCTGGTCAGCATTTGTCCTGAGCTCTCTTACTGCAGGATTTCTCCTTGATACAATAGGACTAAATCCTTTTTTATGGCGTAAGAATTCTCGATTCCTAAATGTGGCAATTCCTGCAAACAGTCAGTGAGGTGAGGGATAGAAAGAGAGCCCCCACACTAATTTCTTAGTGGGAATGTGCTGTCTCACAAACATGCAGCAGCTGCAGGATCGATGCCAGTGGCTGGAAGCAAAAAGCTCTCATGTTTTAGTCATCTGCTCCCACAGTAAGTGTGAATGCCTTAAGGAGTGAAACTCGCTTTTGGGAAAGAGTTTATTCAGTCAAGTTCTGATCTTTTTGGAGATATAACTGCCAGGGTTTGTCATCTCCTTTGTCCAAACATGTAAAAAATTTCCCAGTCTGTATTCTGTTTCTAGATACCATTTGTAACAAACTCTTTGTTCTTCAGAGACAGAATTGAACTCTCCTACTAAATCAAGGAAGTAAGTGAATCATAGAGAAGGGCGTCAGGCTCACCATGCCTCAAGGCAGGATCCATGGGCTCTGATGTCAGCTTCCAAAGGCTGGTGGAGCCAGGGCCAGCACTGGCCACGCTGGATAGGAGTTCTGTTTGCCCTGCTGTGTCCTTGTTTTTCTGTCCAAACATATCACTCAGCTGTACCAAGAAGAGCTGTTGCGTGACTAATGCAGGTACAGAACGTCTCAGGTTTGCTTTTGGTGCTCCAGTAGATCCTATGGCTTGTCTGATTTCAGTAATAATGAGCACATGGCTGCTGGAAAATATCAGGAAAAAAGGCTAGAATGCTCTCCCAGTATGCCAGTGTGTATCTTGCAGTGTGTGTCTCCTGTGTGACCAAGACTGTGGCACATACTTATGCATTTCTTCCAAAGAAATCCCTTACAAAGGGAGAGGAACTCATCTGCATTGGATCATACGAGTGCAAAATTCTTATGACTTCAATTTAAGGAATGGTGGAAATGATCTGGGATGCAAGCACTGGACCTGTGAAAGGCCAAGAACTTGCAGGATATTTATTTGGATTTGACAGATGTGTATCTCCTGAAAGGCAGTGTGTCATGGTGGATGGAAACAGCCTGGCGAGTCAGGAGTGACATATCTGTGAAATGTGCAGCACTCTGCTGCTCTGCTATTGTATCTTAGTGTTTGCTGCTTGGATTTATGATTTCCAGAGTAAGGCTTTTACTTATGAAACAAAGGAATTCCATAAACCTTGTTAAGCTGAACAGAAAATTTTCCATAAAGTTCATGGTTCTTATATTGGATGGGCTTTTCTGACAGTGAGAAATATGTGTGACAAAGGCTTCAGCATGTCTTTGGTTTTTAACTTTTTTTTAATCTAAATCTGCATTTTATACACCATGAAAAAATATATTAACACTTCTCATTTTGCTATGATCTCATTTTTATACCTGTGCTGAATATTTCATAGTTGTGTGTGTATTGATTGGGAGAAAGCTAATATTTTATTAACAGCTATTGATTCTTGAATGTCCATTACTATATACAGGTGATCAAAGGATCACCTTCTGAGCAATCTGAGATACTGAAAAGACCTTAGGACCCTGGTTCAATGATGGGCACCTGTAATTTGTTTGAAGTGGCTGGGGTTTGGTGTAAGCACTGTTTAGAAATGCATTGTAGATCATCCAACTCTTGCTTTGCTGGTTCTGCATGTTCACAGGTAAGTTAAAAAATGCTTTTCTCAGGAGAAATATGTACATTAAGGAGATGGGGAAGAGGTATGTACATTAAGAAATATGTACATTAAGGAGATGGGGAAGAGTGCCCATGGCTTTGAAGGTATGCAGAGTGATTTTTCTCTTTATGGATAGTCTAATTCTGGTTTTGGAGGACCTTTATGTTCTGTCTATGAGCAAGAATATTGAGATAGTGTGGGTAATAGTGCAGGTAAATGTCAGTGTGTCTGATAACTAGATATCTTAGATTCCTAAATTTATTTCTGTATTTGTAAACATTAGTCAATGACCATAAATCTGATAGCGTTGCCTTCCTGAAATATTTGTGAAATAACTTTAAAGGGTGTAGAGGAGCTGACACTGGCAAGCAGACTTGCTTGGTCCTTAAGAAATATAGCCTTTGGGAATAGTACAGGGATGGGAGGAAGGAGAGGTGCTTTGATCTATCTCTTTGTAGTTAATATTTTCATCCTTTCTACTGTAGGCTTTTTGCCTCCCAGTATGAAACTTCCGATTTAGTTATATGATTGCATGTAATAATTGCTCAAACTGGGGATTTTTATGACTCTCACAGAAATAGCTCTCATTCTTCATTGTCAGAGAAGTGGGACAGAGCTGGGCAAATGAATGACACAGTCTTGCTAATTGTGTTCCCATTAGAATAGTCTATTGCAATTTCTGTGTGCTTAGATTTATTTTTTCTTTTTCAGAGTTTACAAATAAAGTTCATTTTTACAAAATACAGTTCATGCTGCTAGACTGAGATAATCAGGTGTTTTGGGGGAGGCTTTGCAGATGATAGCAGAAGGGGCCAGAAAACAGAGCTGCCGAGCAAAGGATAACGATGGCAATGGAGAGACAGCTTAATGGCCTCTAAGGGAAAAATACTTTTTTCCTACTTATTTATGAAGAAGAAAAGTTTCCATGTTTTCAGGATCCTAGGGATTCGGTTTAGTCTGCTTTATGCTTGTTATAACAGAGGGTTCTACTTCATAAAGTTTAATGAATATAATTTTTCATCATGCTGAACTATCTACCAACTATTGTCCTTTATGCTAATTTTTGGCTGGTTTGTTGTTGGCCTTTTGCTTTCAAAATAGCACAAATGTTAAAAGTCATGTTCTGTGGAACATCTGACACAGCAAATTCTTCTTCAAGCAGTAGATTAAGAATGTGCATATTTAGGCACACACACTCCCCAGAGGGGCAGAGGAATCCTCTGATCTTTGGAGACTTTGTATCAGGTAGATTCCTTGGTATTTATCCAATTCTGAACTGCATCCTCTATTATAACTGGGCCACAAAAATGCCTTTGCAATAGAGCAAAGACATTCAAAAGGTAGTCCCATTCTAGCACAACTTATAAAGTTACTCTTTTTTGAATGTGTTAGTAGTGCCTGCTCAGTCACTTTTACTTTGCATGCATTTAAGAGTCCCACAAACCCTCTGATATTCATATGAGGGCAGTTAAATGTTTGTAAACTACATTCCCTGTTTCTCTGGCTGGCATGTTAAATCACTTACAAAAATCTTTTTGTTGATTCACTCCACACTTAGGAGACTGGATTCAATATGTTCTTCAGAGAAAGTTCAAAATCCACAGTCCAGGTGGCTCTTCTCTCCCTGGACCTGGGGTTTCTAACTTTTCCAAGACCGAGTAAGCTGTATGTGGCATCTAATAATGTAGGTTCCTTTACATTTTTTCTTGTTGCTGCTGCTAAAAGTTAAGCACTACTGGGGACAATTCCATGCATGGAGCATCCACAGTTACCTGGACAACCTGTTCCAGTGCCTCACCTCCCTCACAGTAAAGAATTTCTTACTCTCACCTAATCTGAACCTGCCCTCTTTCGGTTTGAAGCCATCCTCCTGTGTCTTGTCACTCCATGTTCTAGTCCAAAGTCCCTCTCCAGCTCTCCTGTAGCCCTTTTAGGTACTGGAAGGGAGTCAAGGTCTCCTCAGGGCCTTTTCTTCTCCAGACTGAACAGCTCCAATTGGCTCAGCCTGTCTTCACAGGAGAGGTGCCCCAGCCCTCTGAGCATCCTCTCACCCAGACCTTCCTGATAAAGAAAAGTGCAAATGCAGTAGGGGAAGGGTCTCCATCCTTTTGCCTTCAGTGATATCTGTGTTTGTGTGGTTCTCTGTTGGGTTTTTGAGCCCCTGACACGAGAGGGAACCTGCCACCTGGGCCCTTTGAGGAGGTTCCCTTGTGAGTTCTTTTGGTGAGAAAAACGAGCAGGACTCTCTGTTTCTTGCTCTTCAGGCTGTTGCTTATTTTTCTCTTAAGTTCAGCACGCCGTCTGCACACCAGACTGAGCATATGAGAAACAAGGCACAAAATGGAACCCAGATACCCAAAACAAAGATCTTTTTAAAGCTATCTGGTCCAATTACCTTCTAACACACACTTTTTTCCTACTTTTCTACCAATAACTCCTATTGATCTACTCACGTAGCACCCATGCCACTGCTTTCTCTAACCAATGACCTTGTGCCACCAGTGCTACAGAAAATGGAGCAGAAGAAGAACAAGAAGGAGAGGAGACAACACCCAAAATCCTCCATCTTGTCCCCTATTCACTCTTACATTAAAATCCTAAAACCCTAAATTCTTCACCCTGTGATAAACTACTACTACTTCTACATACTACTGCTATCCAGTTCACACCTGTGTGCTCCAACTCATCCCAGAGCCTCGGCAATTTTTCCCAGGGATGAATGTTAAAAGCAGTGTCCAGCTGGGGACCAGGGCCTCCTAAAACAGGCAGAGAAACATTCCCTGTGCCCTGGACTCCAACAGTGCATGAGTATCCACGCTGCCCTTTCTGTGTGAGTGAGGGGTCAGCAGGAGGAGCAGGGGGAGTGCAAGCTCGCTCTCCTCCTGTGTGACTTGGAGTCATCCTACACTCCTGCACGAGCTGCCCCAGCTGGGCTCAGGTGAAGGCAGGAAGGCCAACTTCCCGTTCTTCCTCCATCCCACAACAAAACCAAGTGTTGGAAACGTGGCCTTTTATCAGCTGAACTTCTCTATAAGCTAAACTTATTTGTTCACGAAGAACAAATAATTAAAGGGTGGAAGTTGGAGGGCTCGCTGTTGTAGACAGCAGTCCTGGATACCCTCCTGTCCAAGATCTCTTCAGATAGCAAAGTCCATGGGGTTGTTTTTCCTTTCAGATAAAATTAATTGCCTTTTTATTAGAACCTGGCATCTTGACCTGCAGTTGACCTTGTGTTTATTCTCTGTCAGCAGAGTTGGCTGTTTCAGAGAAAATACAGGTCTCCCTGCAACTGTAATGTATCATAGAAGGAATCCCTTTCCTTGGTTCCAGCTAATGATCATTTTATGCCTTGAACCATAAGAATCAATGATTTCATAATTAAATTCTAGCTAGCAAGATGATTTTTGCTATTCATGTTCATTAAGGGGCTACTATTTTGAATATTATTTGACTTAAATTCAATACTGCCTGAAGTACTTTATCAGTTAGACCTAGTCTGTAAAATGACTGTTTCTATCTGTCCGTCCTGATTTTTTTCCCCTTTAATTTCACTAAGCAAGAGAGCCTTCTTATTAATACTGGCTAAGAGTATTCTACATTCTGTTACTCATTTCACGTACCTTTGTCGTAGCTGCTATTAATTTTCTCATAAGTACTGAATAATCATAATCTTTAAAATATTTTTATTCAATTCTAAAGAAAACAAATGGGACATTCCAAGGAAGAAAGTTAAGTAGATACATGAATATTGCAGTGATCTAGAAGAAATAATCATTTTTATCGCTTTCATGCTCTACAAAGAGGAGGATAATTGCTGCTATCTATTTAAATCCCTCAAATGCTATTTGTTGATATAATTTCAATTGGCCACAATACATTATTTCCAATGTCCTTACATTTTAAGCTTAATATAAAAATGTGATTGCTTTAGAGATGATAAAAGTTAGATTGTCTCTGGAAAGGCAGTCAGGTTGTTATGAAATATCTAATCTAATTACATTAGGTGAACTTGCTGTGATTTAAACCAATCTGTTAGATGCAACAAGGACTGTTAGTTTAGTTTGAGAATAGAATAATAATTGCGAATAGTTTGGGTTGGAAAGGGCCTTAAAAATCATCTTGTTCCACCCTCCCTGCCATGGGCAGGGACATTCCACTATTGAAGAAATAATCATTTTTATCACTTTCATGCTCTACAAAGAGGAGGATAATTGCTGCTATCTATTTAAATCCCTCAAATGTTATTTGTTGGTATAATTTCAATTATATTATATTATATTATTAATAATTATATATATTATTATTTATATTAATAACGATATATAATAATACATATAATAACTATTATTATTATTATTATTATTATTATTATTATTATTATTATTATTATTATTATTATTATTATTATTATTATTATTATTATTATTTTATTATTTAGTATATATTTTTTCTTTTTTTTTTCTTTTACTTTTTTCTTTCCTATCCCTAAGCATTAGAATCCTTAAACTGTGTAACTGCACTGGGAGGGCAGGAAAGTTTAGACTTAGTGAAATATCAATTTCAGACATTGTATAATGATGACATTGCCATTTTTTTTCTGTAGTTTCTTGACATTTGTGATCTGGTGCAGACCATGATGCTCCTGGTTCTCCTCCACCATTTAAAAGCTATCTCTTCTTTTATAATATGAAAAGAATATGAAAAACTTTGTAAAAATCACAGTTTTTCTTGTAGAGCTGCATTTTTGCTTTTTTAATGCTTTTATTTAACATATGAAGCATACACTTACTTGCTTTACAGAAAAGGCTGTTAAATATTATGTTCTAGCTAATCTAAATGAATTTTCTTTAAGTTTATTCTTTCTGAGCCTCAATATTAACCCTTTTTTTTTTTTCCAGAACTGAGTTACATTTGTTTCTCCTTAGAGAGCTTTTTGTTTGTTTGCTTTTCCCAGGGAATCTAAAGCTATTAGCATGTTATTGTATTATGTTCCATGTCTTTCTCCTCCTCTATCTTTCCTTAATGGCAAGTGGAACTAGTTTGTATCTTATTCCCCTGCTGCCTTCTCTTTCTGTGTACAACTGATAGAAATCTGAGTTACAAGTTTTCTTCCTCTGTGTGTGTCAGTCAAGACCCCCCCTTTCTTCTGGTTCATTTTTTTCCCATTATTGCTGTTCATCATTTTTTAATCCTGTTGTATTTCTGTGCCTGGCCCAGTGGTTATCATACCAGCACTGATCTAAGATGTGGTGATCGTTCCAGCCTACACAGAAAATCAGAAAGGCCTGTCCAGGATGAGGTGATGATTCTGCTGTATTTAATGACCATCTCTTGATACAAAATAAAATAAAAAAAAACAATAATAATTGTTATTGTTATACTACAACCTACATTATGCCTTCTCAGGCAAGAAATGGCACTCAGTGAGCATCACAGAATAATAAGTATTTCCCTTTCAAAGGGTTCTGAAAACCTTAAAACACAATGTCACAGGCTGTAATGATGCCAAGTAAGTGTTTCAAAGGCAATAAGCCTAAGATATGAACCTTCCCCATTAATTGTTGAGAAAAAGAATTAAAAACAGGATCACAATCTAAGATAGTCACTGTTCTTTATGTTAGAAACAAAAGATGGGAATTACTGTGGGTCTGGAGCTAGAGATTGGTTCACCCAGTCCAAATCTGCCCCTTTCCCAGAGGGGCCAGAGAAGTTTTAGGGAAACACTCAAGTCTAGAAGACACTTTGTGTAGCTGACTCTTCACTACAGGCTTGTCTCAATGTGTCATCTGTCCATGTTGGACATGTCACTCTCATTTTTCAGCCTTCTGATGCTTTCATTCTTGTGATGGAGTTTCTCACGCTGTTTTTTGTAAACATGCACATGTTTTTCTGACTGTCTTTTTGTTTTTCATTCCTTCTCCTGGGAGGAGAAAGGTTTGATGGACTTTGTCATTGACCAGTGTGGTTGGAGAGGTGGTAACTTCACCTTCCAATCGATGGTCGTTCCCTAAACTCTATATAATGTGAAAATCAAAATAAAGTTTGCTCTTCCTTGCCTTCCCTCGGGTGTGACTGCGCTCTGTCTCTGCGTTTTGTGTTGCTCGATAGTGTGACATGAACACTCTCCATTTGTGAACACATTTTCTCTGTATTATGCCATGGTTATTTATGCTCAGTTTTTTGGTGAAAAGGAGAAGAGGGATCTCCCAAAGCTTATTTTCTCCTTTTATTGCCCCGTTGGCATTCCTCTAGCAGGGATCTGCTGAGCTGTGCTGGGCTGCTTCCAGTCCTTGCTGGAATTCTTACTTTCAGTTATGAGCAGGGGTAGGAACTTTGCATTGGAATTCAGGCCTCTCACAGGGTTAACTGCACTGAAGGTTTTTTTCTGTTCTGTGTGGCTGCTTCCCAAAAGCTTTTGGAAAATACAGCAGTTTTGCCAGTGTTGGTGTGGTCACTGGGATAAGACTTGGTGACATGTCATTCATCTTTCCCACTGTGAATACTTTTTAGGATGCCCTATCAATTAGAAAAGCTATTTCTGGCTGAAATAGATTACTTTTTTCTTATTACAGGAGAGTTGAAAGAAACAATACTGCATATGTGTAATCGTTCTGCTCTAAGATTATTCCTGGTTGACCTTATCTTGCCTCTTAATAAATATTTGAAATGCATTTCTATCCTCTTAATTTTCTGAACTGCATGTGAATCCAGTGAGGTGTGCCCCACAAGATGACTTCCTTGGCTTGCAGCAGCATGAGGTATCCCATTGAAATTCAATTTGTGGTTCCAGGCAATTGTTTTGTTACACTAATTTTATTCACCTGGCATCTTTTTCGTGCTGTCACCTCGGATGCAGGATCGAATTAGTATCAGAAGAAATCCTTTTTTTCTCCTTCCAAATTAAACTATTAATATTTAACTATTCAAATTGCTATTAATTTTTTAACATATTAATTGAAGGATCTTTTCCTGTGGCATTGGAGTGCTTGTGACTGTTATGCATAAGGATCCTGCTTCTCTTGGGAGGTTTGGTGGAGGGGTCCTAGCTGACATCTGTGCCATCTGTATGCATGGGAGCTTATGCCAGGAGATTTCCTCCAGGGAATTTGTCACCGTGATGCTGCAGGCTCTGTCTGTGTTCAGGTTTTCTGAGGAAGAGTTGAAACTAAAAGCTCCATGGTCCTCTGTGGGAAAAGTTACTCAATTACTGTAATGCTAATTTCGTGCTGATTTCAGCACTTGTGCAGCACAGCTCAGGGATGTGATGGAAAGACAAATTCCTCTTTGACAGCATTTGCTGTTACTTGTAGACATTTGTCATCTCTCAAAGAGGTGACACATGAGACACTGATGGTTAATGATTGTAATTGGGTTTGAGCCCCTAAATGGAAGATGTTAAAAGGACTGAAATGACAGTCTTTATCAAAATTATGTGCAAGCCATACTTATATCACTTTCCTCCCTTCCCCTAACTGTGGGACAGGAGCAGGCAGGGGAGCCAGGAACATTGCCTTTTCTCCTCTGAATAGGGATGTTCTTCTAGGAGATAGTGAAGGCACAACATGTCTTTGCAGGGGTTAGGGACAGTATCTAGAGCAGGAATGTTATTTGATGTGTAAAGTATGCCTTCTTTTTTCTCTCTGGTGACAAATGACAGGACCCAAGGGAATGGCCTGAAGCTGTGTCAGGGGAGGTTTAGGTTGGATGTTAGAAAAGGCTCTTCACCCAGAGTTGGGCACTGAACAGGCTGCCCAGGGCAGTGGTCACAGCACCAAGCCTGGCAGAGCTCCAGAAGCATTTGGACTCAGACACATGGTGTGACTCTTGGGAATATCCTGTGCAGGGCCAGGAGTTGGACTTTGATGATCCTTGTGGATCCCTTCCAACACAGCATGTTCTGTGATTCTGTGTTTAATTAATTTGATCTTTTCATTTCTTGAAATTCTGTGAAGGGTAATGTCTGGGCATGTACCTCCTGACACCTTCCTCCAAATAACTTTACAGTGATTGTCTGTTTGGTGCTTAACCTGTGACAGTAAGTCTACATCTGTCATTTTCCTGATGGGCTTTTATCAGATTTGTTTCAGCCATTCCTTGTTTGTGATTTTCAGCAACCCTTTTCCAATTGTCTCTTGATTATTTTATAGTTCTTGTACATGCAAGCTAGCCCTGAAATGTCAGTGGTGCTCCAGCATGTCATAATGTTTACCTGTCACCCAACAGTAAAAAATGTCTGGTTTCTCTCAGATTCCAGTCCTTTGTTCCAAATGGTTCAAATATTCCAAATCCAATCTCTTTCCCATTCTTGTCTGTTGGTAAACCACTTCATTATGTTAGATGAGCTTTTCACTGACATGACACCTTTCTGACCATTTCTTCACAAAAGCATCTCAGTCACCAAGTCAAGTAGTCAGTTCATGAGAGAGAGGGGTGGAATTCGGGTTGTGCCACGTGTTCTCACCCCTAGATTGTGCTTTCTCCTTTGAGCATGTTCTGCAGGAAGACCTGTGCTCAGTTTAGGTAACAGAATCATTTATTCCCTTTTCTGAACTGGAATGCTCTATGTAACACTGCTTTTCTTTGCTGAGATACATGCTGGAATTAAATTTTAAGCAGTGCATTACCATGTGGTGTGCATAGGTACATGTGTTTTGTGAAGGTTGTTCCTTGTGAACAAGAAAATTGTTCTTTCCAAGTTCACCCTTACTTGAGACTCATTTCTCATATCTTCCCTTGTTTGACTTATGTCACATTTTCTGGAGAAACATTCTAACCCTCCTCCTGAAGTTTAAGGCTTCCTTTGTCATTTGTGATCATTTAGCTCCATTTCTCACCTGTCCTGTCCTAGCAGAGAGATTTTTGGGTAACAGTCCCTGAGTCAGTGACACAGAGGAGGGAGCATGGAAGTGAATGTGACTTCATGCCCTGGGGGCTCCTGCTCTGAACCTCCAGTGTATTTCTGCAATGCTTTTGCTGGTGTTTTATGGTTTTAGGTACTTCAACTTACTGCCTCTTCTAAGTTTGTTGGGGAAAATACTCCTTTCTTGCCTCATCACCAGTTCTCTTGTAAAATCCTGTATTTGAATTCCATTTTTTTTGTTGTACTGCAGTTATCCTTTGGTAAGTTAGTTGTGAAAGCCTGTACAGTATATGGGATATAAATTCTGTTTGATCCAGCTTTTGTCTTAGCAGTGGGATCTTCAAACTGTGCACTGTTTTGCTGATGTAAGAGGGTATAGCTGCAGCCAGAGGAGCTCAGGTTGTGATCTTGTCAGATCTCATAAGACAAGTGGGGCCTATTGTGATCACTATTGTGGTAGAATATCTCCCAGGAAAAATACAGATGCCCTATGAAATGGTGATGCACTAGTTTCCATTCCTGCTTTCAAATAAAAATTGATTCTGTGGGTTGAGGGTATATATATGATGCTGAATTTGCACATCTTGAGGGGTAAAGCAATTTGATCACTTCATTCCATGTTAAAGCTCTGTAGTATTTTTGTGAGGCTAAAGGAGTTAACTGAAGGTTTGTACACAGGAGTGACATAAAGAACTAACCTTACTTGTTCTGATTTTTTCTGGTTTTAAATTTTTTTTAAAGTGCTGAGAGCCCATTTATCCTAGTTAGATCCATTGGGGGAAGTTAGATTTTCAGCACTCTGAGAGAATAGACCATTTAATAATTTAGATACCTAAATACCTAAAATAGATTTTTTCAACATCCATTTTTGAGAATGTCAGTCAGTACTCCCTGGCTTTCTTGCAGTAATTACAACCAGGGGATTTTTTTTTTTTTTTGGTCAGATTCATGTATTTTTCTGCAATATGATGATGTTTACCAAGGCAAGAAGTTGAGTCACCCTCCTGGAGGTATAGGGAAATAAAAGCATAAAGATAAAACAACCATGTACGCTTCCAGTGATTCTTGAATTTTCAGACATTTTATCTAATTTGTTCAATACTGCTTTTCTCTAATCTTGGTGAGTTTCTGATTAGGGTGAAATGTGTATAAATCTACAACAAGGCTTTTCAGGATTTTACTTCTTCAGCTTTTCCACTTCTTACTTTGATTTCTTGTTTTCTTTTTTATGATTGTATTCAGAAACCAGTAAAACCAAATGTCTCTTTTCTCCCTTCCTTACAAAACGTTATATAGGCATTTAAGGTATATGTGCAAATATTTTATAGTGGGCTTGCAGGAGATCAATTTCTTTTTTCTTCTCCTCTTGCAGAAAACAAATGCAGTGTTACTGTCAGCAAGGCTACCTATTATTCATCCTGATTTAGTCAAAAATAAACTTTTTTATTACAACAATTTAGAATTTCTTCACTGCTCAGTGAACTCATCTCATGGAAATTCAAATGGGTACTATTGGCAGTTGTTTTTATAAAGTAGTGAGGCAGAACAGAGGATCAGAGTATAAAGTACCTTTCCCTTGGGGGAAAAAAAAAAAGATAGGTACATATACAAATGCTCTAAATTAGCCATTACCATTCAGAGAAGAGATACTGAAAATGTCAGCTCACTGCTCAGCTGTGGTCAAAGCTGAGCAGAATAGTGAGATCCTTTGGGAGAGGCATTGAGAACAAGCTGATAAATATTATTATGCTGTTGTATAAATTCATGATGTTCTGGCATCTGGAATCCTGTGTGTGCCTCTGCTCTGCCCATCTCCCAAACTGAGGGGATCACGTGGAGAAGAAGAGGGGATGTGGCAGAGCAGAACTCCTTCAGGTTGCAGGAGGGGTTTGATTCCAAGAGGCAACTGCAGGCACATTTGAAATTTTATATTCAAATTAAATCCCACTGTCTCTCCCTAATTACCCAAGAGTAGCATGTGTCTACTCTTCTAGACTGTAGTCTAAATAATTTCATGTTTAACACCAGAAGGTGTTTGTTGTGTCATAAATTACAAAGGCATTTTAGTTTCTTATTAAAAGAATGGCAAACAGGATACTTCTGCCAGCATTTTGTATGTCTAAGTGCCCACAAGGATAGAGTTAAGGATAAGGCAGAAGGAAAGACTGGGGTTTTTCTGTGCTGCACCCTCTTCCTTCTTCCTGTTTCCTTGTGGAAATGCCCAGAATGAGCTTGGATGCTGAAGTTGAGGATGGGTATGGATAAAACTAACTTTGTTTCTTCGATTCTCATGAGTAGAAAAGCACATTTCATTTTGCTTTTTTACCCAGAGTTTTCTGGATTCACAATTAGCTATTATCATTCACCAGCTTACCATCTATCTGCCATGTAATTTCTTGTTTGATGTATGCATCTTGTTTCTAATTGCCTTGGTTTTTCTGTGGGAGATTCTTCCTGTGTGTTCAGAGTAAATCTTCCTTTTATTCAATCTGCTTAAAAGCTATTCCTTTTGTTTCATCACAACTTCTTATGAGTTAAAATCCTGATTCCACTAAGTCCACAATTGTGCCTAAATTAATTTTTTTTTTAATCTGTCATTTTTAAAGCCTGAGTTATTACATAGAATCCTAATGACATGCAACAAAGGGCTTTTTAGAAGTATTTGGAGAGGTGGCTTTCTCCTTTCTGAGTTTTCAAAGACCATTGCTTAATGGCAGCCAGATAATTAATTTTACATTAGGCCGTGTACTCTATACATATGGTATCTGTATTAATAAAAAATGGTGGCATCCAATGACCCTGCTCTTCTGGGAGTTGTCTCTCTTAAGTCTCTTGGGCGTAGAAATGTTTGCTGCATTTGTGGTTCTGCACCCCACAAGCTGGCTGTTATCTCAACAATTTAGAGAACAATTTCGATTTCTTTTCAATGCTATAAAAATATGAATAAATGGATAGTCAGAATCTTTGCACAGTGTATTCCAAAGATGAATGTTTTATTATTGAAGTATAAAGGCTTTGAGGAAGTAATGAAAGAGAATCCTTACAATAAGAAAATTGTTTCCATCTTGTAAGAAAGTTTAAATTGGGGCCTTTTCTTGTAATGAGAAGTGAAAGTAGCTATAGTGAAAGACCCTACAATGGAATGTCTCCTGTAATTCCATCCTAGTGTCTTTCTTTGAGGAGCATCTCTATTTAAAGAAAATGAAGTTAAAAATTTCAGCATTCTTGCTTAAAAATAAATCCTCTGTTAAGTGTACCTTTCAGAAAGTATAGGTTTGAAATCCTTCATGTGCTTTTGCAGAAGGGAAAGCTGTCCTAAATTTGTGACTCTTGACCAGAAGGTTCTTAGCTTCACTATGTGTTTTTTGCTGTATATTTTCAATGTAGGGCTCTAATCTTCAATTAAATATTTTAGACAAAGCACAAACAATGCAAATTCTAGAGTTACTCCAAGCATGCACAGGAAAAAAAAAAAAAAAAAGAGCACAAGAAAGCTAAAGTTGTCTAGTAATTTCTTCACAAGGTGGCCTGACCTAGGTGTGAACTCAGAAACTTTGCAGAAAATCCTCTCTAACATTTTGGAAAAGTTCATGAAAGCTTTCGAAAATTTTAGGCAGTTTTTGTCCAGAAAGAAAACATAAAGTTTAAATGTGTATTTTGCTGTCCTTAGCAGTAGCTTGGTGGGTAGGAAATAGGGCCAGGAGAGCTGAGGCATCAGAGATGATATATCCTTCCATCCCTCATCTCTGCTTACAGGAATAAATAAACTAGAAAGGAAATGAGCAGTGGGCATTTGATTCTTCCTTTTTTTTCAATAGAAGATAGATATCCTTTAATTTTCTGTAACACCTTCAGTATTTGAGGATTTCAGAAGAGTGATAAATGCTGGGGAAAAAGCAGAATCTTGTAATATCCTTGTTTTATAGAGGGGGGAAAAAAGGCTCAATAAACAAATTGATATTGTGGCTTTGCCATAAAGCATGAAATAGATGCAACAACAATCCTGAGTAACAGAAATGCTGATGTTGAAGGCAGTTCACAGAGATTTCATAAACAAATTAACTTGCCTGTAAGAAAAGAATGGTGCTGCTGTTGTAGCTGTTCATCAGCAGTGGTAGCTGTTCTTGAAATAAACATTAATAATCCAGGTGAATGAGAGTTGGGTCAAGGAATTCTGTCCTTTTCAGTAAGCCTGTTCTTTTCATCTTTTCATCTTTGATCATGAGCTCATTTTGTGTATATTATATAGCAAATAGAAGTCAGAGAGATGGATGACTTCAGTCAGCTTTAATGGTGACAGTTTCATTCCTGAGCATGGCAGCTCATTTGTTTACATGTACATATATGTGTGCATAAAAAACTAAATGTTACTTTTGTTTTCATTTGCTAGAGTCCTTTTCTTTTGTTTCTCATTTCCAGCTGCAAGGGAAATAGTCAAAATAAGACAACTCTGGGTTTTTTGTCTTGGCTCTGCTCTCTTTGGTGCTTTGGAATGATGCTGTCTGTGACTCCTTTCACTTGCTGTGCAGGGTTCTTCTCTGCCAATTTTGTTTGGTGTCTAGTCAGTATTTACCATAACATTAAAGCAAAAGGAGGCTCTGTCTGATGTGCTTGAATGGGGATATTTGGAAGGCAATGTGTGTATGATTGCAAATTAGTCACAATCTTCTTTGAGTTTAAGCAGAGCATGAGCCCACTTTCCATGCTCCCTTCCCACTGTGAGCACACAAGTGTTCCAAAGGATGAGCTCCTGTGAGGGCACATAAAACCATAAGAAAACTTACTACTGAGAGATTCTTAAGGATTTTTCATCTGGATGAAAAGAGTTTTGTACCTTGGCAGGAAATCAATGCTTTCTCATTCTTATTAGGCCTGTAGCAACATCAACTATAGAGATCCCCACACCAGGGAAAACTTCTTTGGCGTTCCCAATCATTGCAGCCACACTGCTGCTAAGAAATCTTGGGATTCCTCATGCAGATGAGGTTCCCTTAGTCCTCCTTGTCCTAGCAGCATCAGGGTGTCTCATGAAGGGCAGGTTCCCATGTTCAGATTGGTTGCTGACTCTTTAAATTATATCAGCTTTGAAAAAACTGGCCTCTGTTTACAAAATATTACTGTGGGATCGCTGGTCTGTCAGTGCTAAATCTTTTGATATTTCCAGCAGAAGTATGTCTGCAGAAATGCTAAATAGTGATTTACATTGTCAGAGTCCTAGAACAACACAGTAAACTTACCCTCTCCTGTACTTCTGGCACCACTGTGGAGTCTTTAATTTTACTTGAAGTGCTGAGAAGGTAATAGACTTATTTTGGCAATTGTTTGAGTAGGAGTGTTCTTGTGTACACACATGGGCCTATCACAAAGGCATTCTCATTATAGTTTGAATACTAACACAGGAAAGCTGATGACAATTAGAAGTAGGAGGAGGAGGGAGAGATTATGGAGAGGGTGTCTCTGTAAAGAAAAAAAAGCGTAATTCAGCTTCAGCTGCTGTAAAACACCTCCTTGGAGGGTAGCTTCATACTTTTTGTGTCTGACCCAGCAGCCTGAGCACCATGAGACCAAAGCAGCAGAGAATCAGCCTGTGGTACAGTTTCCTTAAAGATGAAGGAGAGAACAGGCAGCCCTTCAAGAACCCTGGCATTCTGAATGTATAAAACCTCTGAAAGCTGGCAAGAAGCTGCAGTGAATTACTGAGCAGGGCTAGGGACCAGCATAAACTAACAAGTATAAATTCAAGCCTGAGTTTATCAGCTGAAGCCAGGCACATATGAGAGTGTGTGTGTGTTTCTTGCTAAAAGCGAAGAGTGAGAGGCTGGTATATAGCTTTGATGCTATTTAAGAGAAAATAGTTGCAATCCATATCATTTTGCTGTCAAATGTATTTGAAGAATGGAAAACATGTTGGCTATATGTTCTGCAAATAGTTATCAATAGTGTTCCAGAAGTGTTTGGTCTAGCAGATTCCTTAGAATTCACCATTCAAATCTTACATGTGTCTTGAATTATCTTGAAATTGGCTGCTCTGTGCTGTGGCAGAGTGAGAGCATTGCAGAGGTTAATTGTAGCCTGTCAAAGCCTTTGATGCTGCTGTTCTCAATGGAGAGACTCTTCCAAAAAGCTTGGTTTAGTCTGCAAAAACAAGTATTTTGCTCGTTGTTTAGAGGCACTGCCCCTTTGTGATCTGTAGAAGGCTAGACTTAGTCTGTAGTACTTTGAACACGCTGATGCACTGGTAAAAAGCAAATCCTAATTCCAGGAAAGCATAGCTTTTACCTCTCAGCATATGGATATGCAACTGATGGTTGCAGTTGCATTAAATGAAGGCTACAAAGCAGGGTTCCAGATTCTGATTTTTTGTTATGCCAATTATCTGTTGTGTGGCTTTAAGAAAATTCATTGCATTCTTTTGATTCCACTGAAGAAAACTGTGAAGGCACCAGTGCAAAAGTGTAAAATATTCAGGCTTTCTTTGTGCAATCCTATATGAGGGGAGCTCCTTGTAATTGCAGGAAGAAGTGGAAAGGTTTAGGGTCAGGTAGCTCATCACCTCTAACTGGTGCTTTACAAGAACAAAAAGGCAGCAGGAGAGTGAAGTGCAGGAGCTGTAGCAAATTTGGCTCAGGGCAGCAGCTGGAGTTGCTGGATGAAAGCAAAATATGGCCTGTTTGTCTGGGAGCCTCTTTGAGGCTTGATGGCATGATTGGTGCTCCAAAAATGCGAAATGTTGCTACGTGCTATTAGAGAAAGAGTCAGTTCAACATGAATTAGAGCAAGCAGTTGTGACAGCTGAACTGTGTAGTTTAAAGGCCAGGCTGGTAGGGCCCCTCTTGTGTTACTTAGCTTGTATTTATGGTCATTACTGTTGGTGATGGACAGTGATGTAAAGGTTAATCTTCACAGCAGATATTTTTCCCTGATAATCTTCTTCATAGCCTTTTGTCACAGCCATGCTTCGCCTCCTCACCAATTCTTTTTTTTCTTCCTGTTTTTAAACCTAAATAATCTACTGTTGCCAGGCACACACTGGGTTTCTATTGCATTGAAAAAGGACTCTTGACAATAATTTCAGAAGGCTAATATGATTTATTAAAATGACTCCATAATCAGAGGATTTGGGCTATAATGTGCCCAGGTACAGAGCTCAGATCTTTCTTCTTCACTGCCCTGTACCAGAATCTCTAGAATGCTTGCAATATCAGAAATATAACAGTCCTTCCTCATAGGTTGAAATAGAACCCATATCTCCCATTGCTGGGAGACAGGGAGAGCAATCTAAAAACATCTTTGAAGAACAACACAGAGATTTTGTTTATAGAAGACTTTTCCAGAGTAAAAAGACAGCAAAAGGATGTTCTCCCATGGGAAAATTCATCTGCAGGCCTACACACAGAGAAACTCATAATATGTTCTAGCAACAGGTTTCTGAACTGAAGCTGACTCTCATGCCAAGCCCCCAGCACTCAGCCAGTGCTGGTTCTCCCGCTTGGTTTTCAAAATGCCACATCAGCTCACTGAAAAAGCATCTTGTACATTTTTTTTTTTATTATTATTTTCCTTCTTCCCCTCCCCGCATAGAGCACGATGAGTGTGGCAGTGGGCAGCACAACTGTGATGAGAATGCAATCTGCACTAACACCATCAGGGGACACAGCTGCACCTGCAAACCTGGCTACGTGGGCAACGGGACCATCTGCAGAGGTAAGTCTGTTCTTGCAGACACACCAGAAACTTGTCAGGCTTGTTTTATATTTGCTGACACTCAGCTGCATTCTGGTGACTTATGGTGGCTGGGTTCTGCAGTGATTTGCTTTAAGACATCTTCTGGCAAATGGACATGGTGGGAATTGATTTGTGCGTGATGTNGTTTATATTTTTACATAAAATGTTTATATAAAAGGCCTTTATATTTGCTGCACTGAATGCTGTCAGTTGAGCTAGTATAATTCAGCTTTTGAGTGGTGTTCATGTTTTATAAAATGTGGATGGTATGTGCTGTCACCTTTGGCTTTTAAGTTTTAATGAGATGCATTTTAAATGAGGATAATTGTATTTTATGCTAGCATCATGTGGTTGTTATTTGACTACTTGCATCAGAATCATGACTTTTTTTTAACGCATAGATCTTTAAATGTGGATTTTGAAGATTTCTCAGTTGTGTAAACAAGAAATAATGATGGCCAGCCATGCCTTCTGTGAAGTATTCATTTATGGCACATCATTTATTTAGGATTGGTTTTATGGTTTTCTTTCAGCAGAGAAAGAAAAGCAAATATATAAGGACAAAGGAGGATTGGATTAGTGAGGGTTCTGTCTTGAAGTACTACTGATTCATGCATTTATTAATTATATTTGTCTCATAAAAAGCTACTTTTTGTCTTTTCTGGGTTTTCATACTTCCTAAACAGAATTACAGTAATAGAAAACTAAATTTTAGGGGTTTTTTTTTTGAAATGACAACAATTGAAACTGAGGAATGTACTGGATAAAATGTTTTGTGCACTTTTGGGCACAACAGGCTGAATATTAATTTATCAGACTCCTGTAAATTGGCCAAACAATTCCTTAAAGGACAATGAGCTTTGATGTCATTCCTGTTTCAAGCCGAAGTCCTTCACCAAGGTTGTCCTGTCAGACAGATTGGTTTTGATATGACTTTTATCTGGGTACTTTGCACCAATGCCATGGCATCCCTGCACTCAAAACTAAAATGGTTTGTTAAGGATTGGATAAAGAATAGAAAAATGTACTGGAAGTGTCGGACAAGTTAAACCTTGACCTGTCTATATTGAAGATCAACAGGTGATACCAGGGAGGAGCTCACTGCAGTATATTTTCAGTCTTTGATTACAGTAAATATGAATTGCAGCACAGACAAGTTGAGTTTCAGAGAAGTCTGAGTACTGAACAGCCTGACTGTAATATTTTCTTTTTATTATTATTATTACATTAATTATATTAATTATATTTCTTTGAAACTGGGATGTTTGGATTAGTTAATAAAATCTATGTTTTCACACTGGTTTTCTTCATTTGCATACCTTTAATGTGCCAAAAACTCAAAGTGAAACTCCTACTGCATATTTATTAATCTAATAATATTGTAGTAAAGAAATGGCACCAGAGAAACGTGATAATGTTTTTACTCTCAAAGTTCTATTGAAACCTGAGCTACCACAATATATATTTTCATATATAGAAATATTGCATATTGTATATATATATTTTTAGTGTGCCTTGAATTGCACATGCAAGTGTAGTTATAATTGCCTTTTGAGATAGATATCCATGGAAACACAGGGAAATGTGTTCTTACATTCTGACTAGGAAGCATAAATTGGAAATTTATGCTGGAGATTATAGAAAGGGGTTTTAAGTCTAATAATTACTGAAGTCACTAAGGACAAGAATAATCCAGCACTGCATGGAATAGTCATTACTGCTAACAAGCTACTATTAGAATCATCTGCATTTTAGTAAATTATAAATCACACAATATAAAGTACTGGTTTGATTTTCTGAGCCTGTGGTTCTGTGGTTACACGAGGTTTTCACAAGTTTGGATGGCAGTTGAAGAAATGTTCCCATTTTGCCCATGGTAGCAGAAACACCACTTCTGCCTCTTTTTTTTTTTACCAAGTTCAGCAGTGATATGTCATCAGTTACCTGCCACAGCATTTCCTTGCACAAATGCTGGCACAAGGAAAGAGGTGTGAGCACGTCAGGACAAACAGACACTGCTGCTGGCTTGTACTCTTTTATCTCCAGGCAATGCAGATTGGAAAAACACAGATAAAAGTCAAGGTGATATGTTTGCTGTAATACCAGCTGAAGATAAGATAAATGTTTCTGTTCTCCTTGAGACATCTGCAAGTGCTTTATAAATGTTTACATGTTAGAGACGTGTGCACACACAAAACAGTGGTTCCAGCTACTGCTGAAATAATACATCTCTGGGGTTCAGTAGGAAACCTTATTAATATTGTTCAGCAAAGCTATAAACTGAAAAATGATGGGTTTATGACGAGAGAAAATCATGCACACAGACTGGCTTTGTGCATGATTCTGCATTGCATTTCAACAATCTATTTTAGCAGTGTTATAAAAAGTAAAATCAGAGTAATGATCCTCTTTGGATTTAGTGAATAACACACTGATAGGCTTTATAAAAAAACCCAGGATGCTGTTATTTTTGTTTAAGAAAAGAAAACGTATGTAGTTGAATTAAATGGTATTGTGGACTACTGGCAAATACAACTCAATTACTCTGGCAGGAATTTGTGTTGTTTGCAATTTTTGTGAAAAGCATGGAGAAATGAAAAGGAACAGAAATAATATGGACATGAATATAATGATTGCTGGGGACTTATAAAAAAAAACCAAACAAAACCCAAATATTGAAGAGAAAATAGCATATTTTTTGAAAAAAAACCTGTATAATCAGGCTGTCACACATCTTGACTAGCAAAAGGTCTTGTTCATAAGGAATTGAATTACTATAAATGTAGTACACTGGGCTATGTAATTAAAGATGGTGCAGAAAGTGCACAGACCAAGACTTGAAGGTGCTTCAGCATTAAAAGAGATACTGCCCTAGACACAAAAAATAGAGAAGTGGAGATGAATGCAATGAAAACTTTACAAACACTTAGTTATTTATATGTAGACAGCAAGACAACAAACTAGGGACAAATAAGATTTTCTGTGGATACTCTCAATTTCAATGTGAGAAGCAAACTTTAGCATGTCAGGCAGACACTGATTTTGGGGAATGGATGAGAGCAGAAGGAAGCTGAGGTGAGCTGAAATGATAAGGCAGGACAACGCTGTGCCATCACCGTTAGTAACTGGACAGAACAATGGACCCAGAACCAGGTAGATTGTATATTAGGATTTCTTCAGAAAAATGGTAAGTAAACCAGAGAGATCCATTCTGGAAGAAATTACAGCATCAAAAGCAGAGGACGGAGGTATAACAACTTGAATAGAGAGAGATTCTGATTCTACAGATTTGTTAAATCGCTCTTTTCTATGAAGGAAACTTTGCAAAAAATAAAAAGAACTAGGGAGTGATTTGGGACGTAGAAAATGTTATATAGGTGGGTAGTGGAAGACATGTCATGCTCTTTTACTAGAATTCTCTAAATGAATTATAGAATTAATAGGTGGGGGTACGTAGTGGTTTTGGTTCACCAATTTCAGATTTCCCCAATTTTGAAATTTTCCTGCACCACTGAGTGTGGTGGTTTCAGTGCTGGCCAATCACCAGTGCAACCTCTCCCTGCTGTGAAATAGAAAGCTAGGATTAGGAGAAAAGGAAAGCAGGCTCAAAACTTTAAAAGGGTTTAAAGAAAGTTTTATTAACAGTAACTAAAAGAAAATGTAATAAGAATCAAAACAAACCCTTCATCAAAACATCTCCTCTCCCCACTTTCCCACTGACAATGTAAAGAAACAAAACCTAAAAATTTCCAGTCAGTTTACCACCTTTAAAATAGTCTTTCTTCAGACTATCCCCTCTTTGCCTTTTTTAGCAAAGGGGATTTGGAAATTCTCTTGTAATTTGGTCACCCCGTTAACCAGAGGCACACTCCCACAAAGGACAATTGGAACAATTTCACCAAACCTCAGGGTAGGATGTAATAGTGCAGCACTGAGGCTGCACTTGGAGTGGATAGGTGATAAAAATTGGTTTAGCAACTGAGTGCTCTAGTTAAAAGAAGCTGTGGTGGGCAAATGGTGGCTGCTTGGTACAGCAGGGTACTTTGAAGTGTTCCTGTCAGGATGGGCCTCGTGGAAAGTCAATGTTTAGTGGCAGCAGTTAGAGGAAAGAAGTTTCAGCCTCCTAGGACAATTTCAGTTTCCTAGGACAACCAGATTTATGAATAACCCGTCACCCATAGACAGGGTTGTGTGTGTGAACATAAAACACTGTCATGTATAAAATGAGCAAAACTCACTGTCATGGCTTCAGCTAAAAAACCAGGGGTAGCAAATACAGCTATAAATACCATTTTTAGACGTTAGGGACTCTTGGTCTGTGCTGTGTTGCAGCGTTCCTTTGTGTAATCTTGACAGGGCTTGAATCTGGGAGGCTGGAAAATATATTGGGGGGAAAATGTCTTTCTCTGCTTTTTGTCCTGGTAAGTTCTAGTTCCAGTTGTGCTTGGCAGCCTTGCACCACATGCTGGGGAAGTGACATGTTGAAGTAATATGTGCAATTTTATGTTTAAAACTGTGAGACTTTGTGTCCCACAGTCTCCTCTGCCTCAGTGAGAGGGGAGGCAGAGAAGATGTACAGTTCTACAGCTGAGCAGAGTTTATTGTAGAGCTTGTGCCCTGTACCACAGACTGAAGCCAAACAAAAGAACCAAGGAAGCATCATAAGGTTTCTTAAAATAATTGATAGCATTTGGGATTAAATGCTTTAAATAAGCCCCTGGCCATCTTATTTTATCAGGAAAAATGTGCAATTTGCCATCCTGGTTTTGTTGAAATTAGTTGTTTCCTTTTGTACAGGAAGATATAGAGGTAATATACAAGCCTTGTCCTAACTCTTTGTATTTTGTTGAAAATGTTTGCTTTAAAGCATAAATTCTACTCACAGCCATCCTTATATACTATCAGAAAGATAGAAGTGACCTTGAACACATTCAGATGCTAAACAGGAGCAATTCTTTAGAAACATGGACAAGGTCTGTTTGCTAATCTTTCTCGTGTAGCTTTGTCATGGAGAATGAGCAGAAGTCTAGCACTTAATCAAGTGCAAATAATGTTCACTGTACTTTCATATTTTACATGTACAATCTGTCTAACAGGTATATTTAGTGTGCTATTAACATCTCATTTAGTGGTTTCTACTGAGGTGTAGATTTATGGAATGATTAAATGAAGTGGATTTAGTTACAATCATACACCGTAAGGCAAGTGTGTGCAATATGACTGATGCTTGGGCAGAAAAAACATCAGGTATTGTGAAATAAAAATCAAAACAGTGTTTATTCTAATTAATGTTTAGGCTGTATAATGGCTTATTTCTGCCAGAGCATAGACTATGATTATTGACTATGATTATTTTTTCCCCTGTTACATTTTTCTGCAGCATTACACAGGAAACACTTAAGGGATTACAACTCAATATATAGTGGAGTCTTAAAGACTAGAGCTGTTATTTCTACGTGACTCAATTCTGGTGTAATATGGAAGTTTGGTTTCTTAATTGCACTGTGGGTCCTTATGTATTTTTGCTTTGGGATGTGTATTTGGGAGTGGGCTTGTTACTGGTGAACTTACTGGTCACTTCAGGAATAAATTATTTGGACCCTTATATAAAAGGCAACCAGATTTGGAACAATTACTCTTATTTTTTTATATGGTAGTGGGGATAATCATAGGGAGTCTTTATTCATAACACACCTAGAATGTTTCCTGGCAACAAGAGTACATCTCGGGCTTAACAATTGCTTCTGTTTGATGTCAGTCAGTAAGTTGGCCTCTTTTACACTGTTTTAATCACAAATTATAATTGGGTGGACATGTTGCCTTAGCCAATGGCACTCTGAGAGCTGTCTTGTACTGCTGTTTTCTTTGTTTCAAAGCAAGTATTTTTATATTTCTTAGTCTGAAGTATAATTAATAATATGAAAGATGTGTCCATGAAAGAAGTTTTATATCTTCCAATGTGTAGGCAGTATAGTGATGGTGTAGTAAACAGATGATTAAAGATAAAATAATCTTTATGTGTTATAGAATTTCTCCTGATATGAAAAACACTCGAGAGTATTTTTAGTAAGAGCTAAAGAAGGAAAAAAAAATCATTCTCTTTGGTTATTTCTGAGTCACTGCTTTTTTGTGTCCCTTTTACACTGACATCAGCAAAGCTAAGGTAGATTACCTTTAAATGTCAGCAATGGGAGACAGTCAGACATGCTGATATCTTGATATTAAAGCATATCAAATCACTCTAAGGTAACTAACTGCCACTTAGGTTTATGTTTTTTGCATGCAGGTGTGTCTGTTGGAAGTGCAGTTGAAAGGCTTTATGAAGCATTGGAGTGAGTTATGAATAAAATGTAGGCCAAGATGGAAAAAAACAAACAAGACTTTCCTGTAGCCTTGGAATTTTTTGTGGCTTTAAGGCTTTGAATGGTTGATATGCCTTATTATGGCTTTAATTGCTGTTCTGGTATAATACCAGTCTCATGAAAGAATAAGTGAGTTTTGGCTCAGGCTGAGATTTTTATCTTCATTCTTCACAGTCTTCAGCTGTGTATATTTTTTACAGCTAGTATATAGTGAATAAATCAGTGCAAAGGCAGGCAAGTGCATTCACATGCATTTTGATGTCACATGGCACACGAGGAAAATGCCATGGCAAGTGTAAGACACCGGGACTGTGCCAAAGTGGGGGTCCTGGGCCAGTAAAAAAAACCCAAAAAAAACCCCAAAAAAACCACTACCTGTTGCTTATATTGAGAAATACATGGATTTTTTTAAAGCTTGGATTGCCCTGCATGTAGGTATGGCTCACTTTGTGTGAGTTACGTTGGTTGGCTTGCTAGTTTTGGAGATTGCATTTATTTTTTGAACACTGGGAATGGCACATCTGGAAGCTGTGCAGGATATCGGATGGGACAATTTGCATCTTTTTGTCTGGAAAGATTCTCCAGTTCAGCTGTTTCACAGTGGTGCTGGTGTTTTAGCCTCTGCAACATGCTGAAAAGCTGAGGCACCCCTGTGTGTGTATGGAGCACTTATCCAAAGTGTTCAACAATAAAAATAATGAATGTGGCTATGCTAAGTGAGCATATGCTAAGTACAAGACTAACAGCAAGTTTAAACTCTTCTGCTCAGAATGGTACCTGAAAGAAATGTTGCAGTGAAAAACAATCTATTCTGGAACCTACTAAAAAAAACCAACAAATGATGCTTTGAAGATTGTATAATCAAAATTAATTATTAGGTGAATTCAGTACACAAATTACAGGAATAATGTGAATTAAAATAGCTCAGAACACATTATGTGCAGAGGGAATTAGGAGTTAAAGTGAACCAAGCAGAAGTGGGAATTGAAGGTGTCCAGCTTTTCAACATAATTTAAAATTCAGTCATTCAAGAGTAAAAATGAGCAATTTGTATGTCATAAAACCTTAGAGTTTTTATATAAGTATTCCTGAAGGGCCAGAGCTGTGTGACCTGGGTTGTTATTTTGTCAATAAATACTGAAACAACTTAGTGTGTCACCTTGATGGTGCTTGCAGTTTTCCCAGCCCCCCTCCCCTCCCCTCCCTTTTCTTTTTTTTTTTGGTTGTGACCATAAGGAGTGGAATTGTCAATCTGGATTTTTGAAGCTGAACTTTAAAACTATTTATTTGTACGAGTTTATTATACACAGGCACACCAAGCAGGGTTTGAAATTTTAGTTATGTAAAATTCAGAAACTTACCTTTTATCTTTTAAAAATGTAAAAGCAGTGCACATCCATACCTTTGTGCATGTCCATCTTACCTGTCTTCCTCTGCAGTCTTTAAATTATGTTGCAGCCTTGAGGGTACAGGTTATGGGCTGCATTTGCTGCATTGATGAACAGACTGGATAACTGTCCTCAGCAGTCACTTGTGTTGTGGAAAAGTCTCCACCCATTCCACTGAGCAGATGATTTCACAGTGTCTGATGGCTTTGTGAGGGAGCTGCTGCTAGTGGAAAGCCCTGGGATGGAAAAAAATAAATGGCAGCTGGGTGTGGAGCTGCTGGAACACTTGCAGAGTTTAAGTAGGCAATATCCATTCCTCTGCATTAATTGTAACACTTTACTGATGCTCATTAATATGCCACTTTTATTACCGAGACACATGGTTGTACTTTTTCCTGACGCCCATTATTCCTCCCTCTGAACAGAACAAAGGAAACAATAGTTGTCTGATATTGTCATGACACACGTTATTTCCCAATAAAAGATGGAGGCAATCAAGTCAGTCCTACATGCAGAGCACAGTGTTCCCTCAGCCTCTGGAGAGAGACAATTGTTAATGTGGTAATTTTACACCTGACTGAGCAAGGTATGTGTCTAACTAAAAACTGATTGACTCCAATGAGACTACTTATGTAATTAGGCACTTAGTTTTTCAGTTTCATGCTAAATATGCTTTGCTGTGTTTATGTCATGCATAGAATAAACACAGACAACAAGCATTCATCTTCTGCTGTGGGTATCAAGGGCAGGTTGAATTCATAATTTCTGAAGAGATAACTGAGTAGCCACATCCACCTATTGCTCATCTTTGAATCCTTGGCAAATAGAGTGGGCTTAGGAGAAGATTTAGAAACTAATTTTCAGTGACATCACAGAGAAGTAGTTGAAGCCAAAATAAAAATGAGTGGGAATCTATAAGTAGTTGCTAATGGTTATTGCCAAGTGATTTTTAGTGCTCCGTTATTTATTTATACTTTTACTGCTCTAAAAGCCCTGAAATTCAGAAATAGCTCAGATGTTAAGGTTTCATCCACGCAGTATTTGTGCCCTTTGCATTAAATGTTCATCAGATGAAAGTAAAAGAATCAAACAAGCACCTGCACATAGGTGGGCTAGAGAACAGGCAATATACTCACCATCTTATGGCCACTAGCTGTAACCACTAGTGCTGAGGAAACACAATGTGTACCACAGGGGGATTTGATTTTTGGGTGAGAGCAGTCTGTACAGCTGTACTGTATGTATAATATTGGTTGCTGCATGACACTGTCACTGTGTGTCACCACTGCTATGGACAGTGAGTGGGGACTGCTCCAGATCCACCAGCCTGAGCTCCTGGTGCAGCAGCCAGCCAGCAGCACAGCAGCCCTCCTGTCCTGGGAGACATCTGGGCTGGATAGAACCCACAGTCAGGGACCAAATGAGCTCAACAGACATCTTGGAGGGATGGCCATTGACTGTGGAAATGACACCCATTCCTTTGTATGTATATCTCTGTCTAATTAGAAGGTGTAGGATACGGGTGTGACATAGATGGTGTAGAGTAAGAGGTGGTTAATACCCTGGTTCTAGCCAGGACAGGGTTAATTTTTACAGTGTCCAGGAGGGGGTTTGGCTAGGACATGGAGGTTATTTCATACTAGATCACATCATTTTCTGGGAATGGGAGAAGGGGTCCCTTCTGGGTTGCGTAGTGGGACATTGCAGTTGGGTTTTCCGTGGGGGTGAGCACTTGAGTATGAATTGTTTGGCACTTGAGTATGAATTGTTTGGCACTTGAGTATGAATTGTTTGTCTCTTGTACCCTCTTCTATTAATGTTGTTGCTGCTACTGTTCATTTTCTTATCTCATTGCTGTTTCCAGTAAATTGTTCTTATGTCAATCCATCACCTTCACCTGGGGGCCTCCAGTCCTCTTTTCCATCCTGCCACAGAGGAAGGGGAGAGTGAATGAGCAGCACATGATTTCAGGTGTTTCAGTGGAAACACTCATTGGGGAATACCATTCCTAAACCATTCCTAAAATGATGGAACAGCATTTTTAGACATAGTTACCTAAATTCTGTCCACGTGGCATTTGAGGCATGCAGGTTTGGTTTTTTTTTGTTCATTTTCCCTCCATTTTCCTTTGTGTATTACTTCTGTCAGTGTTTCTATTGGTCTGGTTGTCTACTGGGGAGAATTACACCTTGTGGCAGTGTAAGTTACACCTAATGCATGAAATTTGTTGCATGAAGAAGAGGGTAATTATCTATCACTGATAAAGGTAGATGTTAGAAATTTGTAAGCAGTATTTCTTTGTGCCTTGTACTTGAGCCTGAAGATTGCACATTAAACAGAGATATGATACACATCTTAAAATACGATTTCAGGTACCTCTGTGATGTGTTTCTAAGGTCTGAACTGCATTTTTTTATGTGCTTCAAAGTCTTTTATATTGCTGTGTTCTAGCAGGTGGTGAGAAATATGCTGGCCTTCAGTGCAAATAAACTGCATTGTAGAATGTGACTAAACTTAACATTAGCAAATGTGGTATTTTCATCTGGATATAGTTATTTAATTGTTATTTAAACCTTAATGTCTTTCTGTTACCATGACCCTGATAAACACTATGTTAGGTATTTCTCATTAAACCATAATAATGTGAACTCTCTTCCAGTAAGTCAGGTGAGACTTTGTCATGAATGCATGATAATTATATTGGTGATAGATCAAATAAAAATATCTTCTGCTAGCAGGGTTATTTGCATTTCACTCTTGATGTTGAGTAGCTGACATGAAAACTCTTTATTGCCTTATTTCAAGGATGCAAGGAAGTGAGTTCTGGATATAAAATGACATGAAGACAAATAGATCTTGTAAGTTTGAACCAACACAAACCTTAATGGGATTTTTTTTTTTCAAGCCCAAAGTCAGTGCAGGTTCAAATCTGATCCTCAGCAGATGTGGGCCCTATTTCTTAATCTCGTTATGCAGTTTTGCATTTAAACGATGCTAAAAGAAGCATTTACTAATGTTTTCTTTTTATTTTTCCACTGAGACATTTGCTATGCTTGTATAGATGTGTTACATTAATAACATATTCTGTGGAATTTCTGTGTTTGGCAAATTTTCCAAAACTGATACCAGCTTTTGTGGTGGTGTTTGTAGAATCCAAATTGAGTTTGTTCCAGAGTTCTCTGCTACAAAAGTGGGTCATGAAACATCAATTTTACACATTCAATAAATATATTTTTCTCTTATGCTGATTATTTCAACATTAGAAGCATCTCTAATTGTGAACTTTAAATAGGAGTACAAGTGTGGCCAGCTTGTACAGTGAGAAAGTGTTTAATTTCCAATTAAGTATTGGGGCAGCAATGCCTTG
This sequence comes from Leptocoma aspasia, assembly GCA_013399835.1. Taxonomy (NCBI): domain Eukaryota; kingdom Metazoa; phylum Chordata; class Aves; order Passeriformes; family Nectariniidae; genus Leptocoma; species Leptocoma aspasia. Next base: position 163,795 of record VXAX01004541.1, on the reverse strand, counting down.
TGGGCAGAAAGGCAAGAGGGGAGAGGAATTTGTCAGTGGTATTTGCTGACTGGGTGATTATTAGCAATAGGAAATACTCAAACTTAATTAGAGTTTCTGATCTGGAACAGTGTATTAGGTTTAATTATGTCTGGAAGTCTAATATTGTACACTTTTAATTAAAATGCAGGAATGTTAGTAGAAAGCTTTTAAGTTTTACAGTCTGGGAAGACCAAGAGAAGACACAACTACATTGTCTTAATGCTGTATTTAAAAAAAGCAAAACCAAACAAACCTGTGGTAGAAGCTGAGGAAGCTGGAAGAAAGGTGAACTTAAATACATGACCTGTAAGAATTGAAATTAATTTTATAGTGTACAAAGCTAAGCTTCTTGGCAGGACCCCAGCCAGTAGCCGTGTGACCCAAGCCTTTACAAGTTCCATGTTTGTAATATTAACCCTTTGAGGGTTCCTCTTGTGTGTGGGCAATGGGCTGGTTGGAAGTTGTGTGGGAAACAAATCCTGGGGGTTACCTACACACTGATAACTTCTTGTATTTCCAGGTGTCATCTTCTCAAAAGATTCTAGCCTAGCCAAGGTGAGACAAGCCATGAATGCAAAATGTAAAAGTTCTTCAGACACTGTTCAGTAAGGGCACCTTTCAAAATATGATAGAGACTCAGTGATTATACCCTCCTTTATTCCACTTACATTCCATGACAGTAAGATGGAAATTTATATCCATTTGACTGGCTGTCCTTCTGTGTAATTTCTCTACCACTTTGGTAAAGAAAATGTAGCTCCCTGAGAGACTTCAGAGAAGCGAATTAGAAGGACCCTTGGAAAAAAATCAATTTTTGAAGCCCCTTTTAAATAACCTTATTGATCGTCTTGGTCAATACTTCTGCTGGGGAGACGATGCTTGTCCTGGGTATTTTGGTCATGGAGAGGAACTGAGGCATTTCATCAGTGCTCTGGCTACTTCCCAGTGACTCCTCTCATTTTCAGAGCAGCTGGTAACCTCAGTGGAAACACCAATAAGATGAAGAGTGCTAGGTTTGTTGGAACTTCTTTAGTTAATGAATGTCTTGGAGATGCCCTTTCAGCCTCTCTTCAGCTCCTGTCTCTTCCAGGACTGGCATCACTGCTGCTGCCAGGCTTTTAGTTCATTCTTCTGCTGACAGTATGATTGACTTGTTTGGGCAGCAGCTGTGTCCTGGAAAAAAGGAAATTTTTCTTTAAATGCGGAGAGCCCCTATTAGAAAGCCTTAAGTGTTGAAGTAAGGTCAGAGTGGAAGTAGCAGAAGAGGTTGTGAGTACAGGTAGACCAGCCAGGTTAGAACTAGCTGAACTGTGGTTTGTGACTGCTTTCCTACTTTTAAAAGTTTATGGCAGCATACCAGCCTACATCCATACCCCTCTGCTTTAGTCTCACTGAGAATTTGTTGAGTTTCACTAAAGTTCATCTTGCTGTGCGAGCTGGGACTTTTTGTTTGTTTCAGTGTGTTAGGGACTGAGAATTTGCTGCTGTTTATTCCTCGGTTTAGTTCCTCTGAGGTGTGTGTCTTTTCATGCTAAGACAATCCCTGAGCAGTGGAAGGAGTGCTCTGTGACCTGTTCTTCGTGTGACTTCATGTGCAAGGTGGCCCCTGGTTACTGGCAGGTGTGTGATGTGTGCTGGGGCAGGCAGGGCTGGTCTAGGTGTGACCTTAGAAATCTTTAACAAGCAGGATTCTGTACCAACCTTGTTTTCTTACTTGTAATAATTCTTGTCTAATGGCTCCAGATTCCCCCCCCCCACACCAATTCTTCTAGGAGAGAATGAGCTAGACTGTAGATTTCTGTAGATAATATTCAGCTTTTCTCCTTTCAACTTAAACATTTTGGTGTTCTCAATTCTGACTTATATTAGACATTAAATGTCCATCGAGGATGCATGTACTTGTCAAAGCTGCAGCAGGCTTTGGGGAAAAGCTGTGATGAATATTAGGAATATATGATGTTAGCTTTATTGCAGAGCTGTACCACTCAAATTGCCACCCCTTACATCTGTGGCCATCATTAAATGTGCAAAAGGCCAAGCTGTAACTAAACAGTACTGTAACTGTGCTGGGGATGTGCCAGTGGCGTAAATGGGGAGGACAACAGCATGTAATGGCCTTCTGGAGTTAAATTCATTATGCCTTAGACTGATCTGCCAACTCAGATGCTTATTTGGGAGAGCAGTCATTGGGCTTTCAGTCCTTGGAGCTGATATGCTTTATTTTCACCAGACCTGCAGAATGTTCTCTTTCAGTTACTTGAAGTGCCTTTGCACTGATGGTTCATGGAGTTCATGTACATGTGACAATTTTGCTACAAAATATCTTGAAGAGCTATAATCATTAGAGTGAATGATCAATTTGTATTAGAAGTAGCAGGACAGTGTCTTTACTCTTAATTTTACGTAAGAAGTCCTTTCAAAATCTGTACAGTTAAGAATTATAATTCTTAAACTGAATCAGGACCATGGGTTTATATGTGTTAAGGTTACCTTTTAGTCATCAGAATCTGTTTTCAGACTTTTATGTACATCATATGTGTAATAACACAGTGACTTTGGTGCCTTTTCCAATGATAACAGTTTTTCTTGTAATTTCTGTACAGTTTTAGGTGTTGAAAGCTAGTTCTTCCCTTTATGGGATCCTTCTGCCTTTTGAAGTCAGCAGGCACTTCTCTTTTGATTTTTAAAATTTAAATATTAAAAGATGTGGCCAGAATTCCTGTGCAGCCAACAGTATTCCCTTTTTTGGATGATTGATTGTCAATGAGATTTACATTTAGGGCTGCTGCCATTTTTCTGTGTGTTTTTTCAGTTTCTCACTTCTTCCACACTTTCACACATCCCAACAGTTTTGTTTCATTTACTTTCTTCTTTCTCTGCTCCTTTTCACTTTCTTTGTGGGTTTTTTTCCCCTGGAACTTTTGGAAGAGAAAGATAAAATGCATCTGTCCCTTTTCTCGCGTGGTGTTTGAGCAAAGCTCCAAGTTTCCTGCTGGTGGCTGTCCCTCTTCTTGAAGCCTAGCTGGCATTCCTGCACTCTTCAGAAACAGATCAAGAGATGTCCCTGAGGCCCCTTGGCCACTTGTCCTGTGGATCTGGGGTGCTTCATCCTCTCTCATCTCAATTAGTGTGTGCTCACCGTGCTCTCCTCAGCCCCATCCCTTCCCACACCTTCCAGTGATGATGGACCCTTTGCAGCAACACAGAAGGAAGGTGGAATCAGGACTTCCAAAATCCATTTATGTAGAGGAGAATCCTTCTAATGAGGGTTGATTTCTTTCTGTTCATTTAGAAGTGTTCTTGCTTTTGTGTGCAGTAACTCCCTATCTGCAAGATAAGCTAGCAGATTTTGAATGTGAGATAAAGGCTTGGATTGAATTTGCAGCCCACATGCTCTCATATTATCATTACTTAGCTGCAGTTATGGTTTTAATATGAATTGGCAGCAGCTTTTACAGACAGGCTGAATTTCATAGAAACCTAACTTAAAATGCACAGAATGAGAAAAATGCCTCTCTGGAAAGGCTCCTGCTGAGCTGATAACAGGCTACAGGAATACATCTATTTAAACAGAAGTAAAGAAATATCAGAAATAGCCTTAGGTTGTTCAGATCCTATTTTCAGCTTTCTTAAGCTACTTTCAGCTTTCTTAATGCTGTGTTTAATTTTTCCAGGATTTCCAGCCCCCTTAATTTAGTTTGCACTGCATTTGGATCAATTAGGACACTTGATGGTACACTATTTGCCTCTGCCTATTTAAAACAAGCAAAACAACAGGATGGATTTTCAGTGTATTAAAGAAACTGGAGTTCCTCCAAAGACTGATTATTCCAAATGGCAAATATCAGAGGCCAGAAATTCTGTTGGGTAGCTGTCCTGTTGACTTATTTTCTCACCCCAGAGACTTCTCAAACTGATTCTTCTGACATCTTGATTTCTTCCCCCTCGATATGGATATTGTCATGAAGATTGTTACCCACAAGTTAATAGTAATAGAGGTAGAAAAAACAAACAAACCAACAACAACAACAAAAAAAACAACATAATACTGCAAGGATTTAGAGAAACTTCCTGATGTGATGGCAGTGCTGTTAGAAACCAGTTGAGATCACATTCAGCTTTCCTTACATCACTAAGCATCTTTACTTTTTTTCTTTTTTCTTGAAGACTAAAACACCCAGGAGTTAGGACAATAGAGAAGACAACCTCTCTGAAGCTGACCTGCATGGTCTTACTCAGCACTTATGTTAGATTTATGCTTCATTGGATCTCCATGCCCTGCTGTATGTCCTGGTTTTTCTTGTTACTGGTGGTGGTGGGGTTGGGTTGTTTATTTTTTTTTTTTAGGGAAGTATTTGCTATAATAAGCAAATCCAAAACATGAAATCTATTGCAACACTCTTCTAATACAACTGGGTATATTCAGTATTGTTTTAGGTCCAGCAGGTCAGATGAATCTCTTTTAAATAAACACTAATGTTTTCAACTGTTCCTGCCCTCTGCTCAAACACACTGGCAGCACCAAATTGTAGTTATTAATGTAAAGCAATTCTTGCTACAGGCTTATTTGGCACATACATGTTCCTGAAGCACCAAGGTTCAATATATGAATTTTATATGCTAGAGAACAGATTAAGATGTTTCAGCTTGGAGAAACTATCTCTATTTATCTTTGTTTTAAAATTATTTGGGGGGCTGTAACATTTTGTTATTTCCCTGTGAAGTTTTGCTTTTTTATGAGTGAACAGTATCATTTTCCATCAATGTTTTGACTGTTTATTGTTCCCAGGGGATACCTTGTTTATTTGTCTTGCTTCTGGTCTGTCACAACATTTTTAGTTTGACTCAGATTTCTTACGTGTTTGCACATGGCAAATTTGTAATCTCATTTGGTTCACCAACACAACTCTGAGAAGCATTCCCATTTCACTGAAGTATCTCCTCAGTGGCACAACAGAGGTAGATCTAAGTCACTGTAGAAGTTGTATTGTGATGCTGGGTTTGTTGATTTATTCAACAATAACAAAATACAATAGATGTATTACCTAGGCAGAATTCCCTTGAGTATCCAACTGATATAGAAGTATCTTATTCCTTTATGTGTCTTTTGGAAACAACAAAATTTAGTTCTTTCTTAAGTATCTTCATTCAGCTTCTGAATGTTTTAAATGTGTATTTAAATACCCTGATACTGGTCAATTGAGTAAATGGGGTTGTGGATGCTGAAAAAGCAGAGGTTTTTCATGGCAATAGCAACATCCCAGTATCACTTGTGTCTGACACTCCACTGTAAGAAATGCACTGTCTTTATCTTGCCCTTTAGCTTTTGATGTTCTGCCACCCCCCTGGAGCTTGAGAATTACTGTGCTGGCTAATGTGCCATACAGACCACAATTTAAAAGGTTTATTTTAGATGGATGTAATAGTCTGTGGCAGTACACTACAGGCAGGGCAGCCAGAGGAATCTTTCCCTGTTGCTGACTTTGACCATTTAGTGGTTAAATAGATGTCTTCAGACTCTGGATTACCTTTCAAAAGCACAAGCCTGCCAGGCTGTGCACTCCTGTGCAGCAGATTTCACTCTGCACAGGCTTGGTGCTGCTGCCCATTACTTTCTTCAAGCTCATTTGGTGGCTGTGCAATTATCAGATTTCTGGTCTAACAATAAAATGTCAGTTCCTGAAATGTTGACATGTCAGCTGCAGTGCACAAGAGTGATAGTAATTTTAACTAGAAGCTTGCTTTCTGGCCAGTATATATTTTTATTTCAAGTTTTCTGTTTATACAGCAACAGGATGTATTATTCTGGTGCTATCCAGCAGCAGTAGTTTTGTTTGCTATTAATTATAAATTATGTACACTGTAAGAGATTTATTTTCTTTTTGCTGTGCACTATTATTCATAGTGTAGAACATACCTGGTAATTTTACTGGGAGATTTTTTTGGAAAAAAAAAGAAGAAAACAGCAACAACATAACAGTAGTGTGCATAAAGTTTCACAGAGCTGTTCAGAGAGCACCTTTTCCCCATAATTTGACTTGTTTTGTCAGTGTACATTAGAAATGACCACTTGGTGCTGCTCAGTGAAAGCATGTAGTTTTTTTTAAAGTCAAATCTTACTTAAAAAGTGTCTTTAAACAGAAATTACTTCTGTACATAGCCACTAGTGTGAGAACACGTAAAAGTTTAGGATCTCAGGAGTGATTTTTTTTTTCCCCACTGGAATGGAGAGGAAGATATTTGAAAAGTTCCTTTAGTCTGCTTAAATTTGCATTATTGAAACAACAGATGAATGAAGTACTTGTGGCGCTTTGTTTTTATTTCCTACCTGGTTTAATTAGGCATATTTTCAACTTCACACCTGTGTAACTGGAAACAGAATCACAGAATGGACATATTGTTGTGGTTTGTGTATTGATAAAGGATTTTTAGTAATAATATTAGAAGGTTAAATATGATTTATTAGTACAATTTTATAGTACAAAGAATTTGGGTTATTATTTGTCCAGTCAGGAGCATCTGAAGCTCTTGTTTCAAGCTCTGTCCAAAGAATGTTTGAATAGTTTACGCAATTAGAGATAACAACTTTTCACTTCATAGGTTGAAAGAAAGAAAACTTCTATTTCTTATATTAGGAGATAGGTAGAGAAATTTAAATGTCTTTGAACACAGCTCAGAGATTTGTTTATAGAAACTTGTGCAGAGTAAAGACAGTAAAAGATGTTTTTTCATGGGAAGAATTTTTCTGCAAACCTACATACAAAAAAACTTATATTTGTACAATATGGACAGGATTGAAAGAGACCACAGTGGGTTATCTGTTCCAACCTCCCTGCTCAAGCAGGGTCATCCCAGAGCACATGGCACAGGATTGCAACCAGGCGGTATTGCTGTGGTCCATGCACTGAAAAAGGACTCTTGACAATAATTTCAGAAGGCTAAATATTATTTATTAAAACGACTCCATAATAAGAGGATTTTGGCTATAATGTGCCCAGGTACAGAGCTCTGGGCTCTGTGCCTGGGCACATTATAGCCAAATAATGGCTATTACTTGGCTATAATGTTTTCTTCTTCACTGCCCTGTACAAGAAGTCTAGAATGCTTACAATATCAGAAAATAAGTCCTTCACCTCATAGGTTGAAATAGAACCCATATCTCCCATTGCTGGGAGACAAGGAGAGGAATCTAAAAACATCTTTGAAGAACAGCACAGAGATTTTGTTTATAGAAAACTTATCCAGAGTAAAAGACAGCAAAAAGATGCTTTCCCATGAGAGGAATCTTTCAGCAGGTTTGCACACAGGGAAACTTATAATATGTTCTTGTAACAAGGCAGTGCTTGAATATCTCCAGTGGAGGAGACCCCACACCCTCTCTGGGCAGCCTGTTCCAGCACAGAGTCACTTGCACAGTAAAGCTCTTCCTCATTTTCAGGTGGAACTTCCTGTCCATCAGCTTCTGCCCTTGGCCTGTCACCTCATTGCCTGGCACCCCTGAGCAGGTGGAGCCTGCTCCATCCTCTGACACCTCCCTGCAGATCCTGGGCCTCATTGTTTGTGGGATGTCTGCAGGATCTGTGCAGTGGTGTGACTGCTGTGTGGCTCTGGTGTCATTCTTCTCAGCTGTGAAACATCTGTGTTGCTATGAACATATGATAAGTTTCTCTGTGTGTAAGCCTTCTGATCATTTTCCCATGGGAGAACATCCTTTTGCTGTCTTTTACTCTGTATAAGCTTTCTGTAAACAAAATATCTGTGTCTGTTCTTCAAGGACATGGAATTGGTTGGCCTCCTCCTACCTATGAGGAGAAAGAGCTGAAATTACTTTATCTTTCTGATATTGTAAATTATTCTGAGACATTCCCTGGACGAAGCAGCAGCAGGAGCATGGAGAATGCTCTGCTGAGCAGATATAGAAAAATACTAGAATTATGGAGTCATTTTAATAAATCATATTAGCCTTCTGAAATTGTCATCAAGAGTCTTTTCTTCAATGCATGAACCACGACAATACATCTGCACATGGTTTTCCCTGAATTAATTAGGGAATATTGCAGTTATGTTTCTCCATCCTAAGATTTTTCAATGCAGAGCAAAATCTAATTTTTTTGACAGGACATGATTAAATGGGATGTTTAACCTTGATTTGGGAAGGGGCTAACCTCTGACAAGCTAAAGGCTGAATTTCATTTTGTGCAAAATTTCTTGATATTGCACTTTTTAAAAATTATTTATTCATTTTAGTAATTTCTTATCTATAAACAGCCTTGTAATTCTTATTCACTTTAGAATGCATAGCTGGGACACTTTGCATGCATAATCACAAAATGTATGTAAGAATATATATGGCATGCATGTGATCAAATCTCTTAAGAGCAGTCAAAACTAAATTTGTTGTTATTCAGGGAAGCAGGATGTTAGGAACAAGCAGAAGCATGTGCCACAACAACAAAGATAAATGCCATAGCTTTGCTAGTTCCCCACACAGCATTTATGGATATGAAGCAGTTTAGTCATGATACCAGGGAATGGATACATCTGTTAAGAGAAATGCATTTTATGCACCATAAAATTAAATGTTGCATTGCCAAGAAACATAGGAAGTATTCCTATAGTATGTTTTTGCAAACTAAACATTGCAATGAGACACCCTAAGAAGGTGGAACTGGAAATCTGTTTTGAAATCATATTCCATTAGGAATTCACGTTGTACTTTATGGAAGGATTACAGCTGTCTTTTATGGTGCTTTATTTTTTTCTACACTGAGACTAAACTATGTACCATTAACAGACTAATGCATAAGAAAGGTATTTCAAATTTATGTTGGACTATATCATCCTAAATGAATCCAAAGTACTAAAAAAACCCAGGCAGCATCTGTCCCCTGGTGCTCCTGACGTGCTGTCACCAGTTTGGGAGGCAAACACTAGCTGGAGTGTTCTGCACGTGTTGGGAAAGAAAATTCTGGCCAGACATTCCCAAGCTGTGAGTACTGTGCTTCTGGAAAGCTCCAGCACCTCTGATAGAACCATGAAAGTGTTAAGGTTGGAAAAGACTTTTCCAACCTTAATAAGATTTTTGAGTCCAGCTGTTAACCCAGCATTGACCATCCCATGACCAAAGCGTGTCCCCAAGGGCCACATCCACATGTCCTTTAAATACCTCCAGGGATGGTGACTGCCCTACTGCCCTGGGCAGCCTGTAGCAATGCTTGATAAGCCTTTTCATGAAGAAATTTTTTCCCAGTATATCCAATCTAAAGGCATGCTCGAGCTGGTTGTAGGGATTTCTCATAAATTCAGTTTTTTGAAGTGCAAGACATTGTGCTGGAGCCTATATGGCAAAATAGAGAGTGCAGTGATGCAGAATCATTGAAGTCAGATTGGTGACCAAGGTGTCACTGCTCTGTAAAAAGCAACCAAGGATCTGTGTATCATTTTCCAGTGCTGCTTTGCCACCCCCTGACGTGTTACTACTCAGTTCTCTACAGAAAATACAAATAGAGACAGGGAATAGGTGGCAAAATCAGTCAATGTTATGCATGTTTTCTAGATATCAGCTGAAATATTTGCATGTCTCTGTGCATGCAGAGACACAAGTCAGCACTATGCTCTCATAAGCAGTGACAGTGATGTACTCCTTGGAGTCTTGTAGCTCCAAGAATTTAGAGGGTAAATTCTTACACACTGTGTAAATTGGTATAGATTACTAATTGACACTAGCAGAGACGGTGGCCCCTTGGGCTTCTGAAATGCTCTTGGCTCATTCAAAGATTATACACACAAAGATTGTATTTGCTTTTCTGCTCTTACTTGTTAAATGCATTCTTTATTAAATTACCTTTCTGTAGTTAACTCTGTTCTGTAGAAGTGCCTGGCAGGTTCAGGCTCTTAATGCATCTTCCTCACTGGGGGGTTGTAAGGTTTAATTGTTCATAATGTATAAAGGCTTGAGATGAAAGGATTTATTTAAAAGCAACATATTATGGTGATTATAAAGCTGGTGGTGATGTGTATAACACCTGCTGTCACACCAGCTTGAGCAGAAGCAATCTCTGCTTTTAGACTGAAATTTCTCTGGAACAGTGAGAACAATCACTTTTCAGGGCTTCTTTTTTTTTCCCTATTGAAAAATGTAGTGTCACTTTGAGAAGGCAAAATGTTGAAGTTTGGTCTCTTTTCTAATGGGTGAAAGTAATTTGGTAAGATTATATCAGGTAAATCCTGCTAGTGAGATGAACATGCCTTTTGCTACTGGGAAAATTAAAATAATCGCTAAAAATATATTTTTTTTACTTTTTGAGAAGAATTTGCTGTTGTGGTAGTATTTTAGCTACTGAAAAAGTTTATCATTTAAAGTGTAGATAAGAACTGAGATTAATTGTCTCCAGTTAATAGTTATTTGCATTCTCTTTTTGATCCATCAACTGCAAAAGTCAGAAGAGGTGTAGGAGTGCAAAAGTTACCCAGACCTACATAAGAGAATTCATTATTTAGTGTGATAAGGTTTAGCACTGTGCTGGAATCTCTCTTCCTGCACCTCTCCAACCCCTCCTCCTTGTTTTCTTTGTTATTCTTTCTTTCTCTTACATAAACTTGATCTGAACTGAGAAGGAATGCCCTGGGGCACTGCTTGTGGCATCCAGGGCTTTCCATCTCTTGATTGCCTCCTTGGCAGCATCTTTAGTGAATTCAGACCTCTATCTGTTAGAGACTGCAAGGTAAGGTAGAGCCTGTAAATTGAGATTAACTGTTAATTCTGTTCTGTAATGGGGAAATGTCTGTATCTAGCATGGATCTCTCCTGATAAGGAGTGAGGGCTGGAGAGTGTTGTGGGGGAGCTCTGCAAGTTTCACCTACTGAAGTCCTTCCTGTTGTGTAAGCAGAGGGCTCTGATCCCTGGGACTGACAATTCCTGTCTTTCTGGTGTTGGTCAACAGAACGGGATCCAGTTTTGAAAAAGGAAAAGTTTTTTTTTTTTGAGCGGAGTGTTGCATGAACATATTCTAAATTTCCCTGCATGCAAGCCTGCAGAAAATTCTTCCCATGAGAAAGCATCTTTTTACTGTCTTTTACTCTGTATAAGTTTCTGTAAAGAAATCTCTGAGCTGTGTTTCAAAGACATTTGGATTTCTCTGCCTGTCTCCTGATACAGGGGATGGAGGTTTTCTTTCTTTCAGCCCATGAGGTGAAAAGTTGTTATCTCTGATCATGCAAGCAATTCTAGAATTCCTTGGACAGAGCTGGAAGCAGCAGCTTCGGTGCTCCAGACTGGGCAGAAAATAGCCCAAATCCTTTGAATTATGGAGTCATGTTAATAAATCATATTTAGCCTTCTGATATTATTGCCAAGAGCCCTTTGTCAATGCATGGACCACAGCAATAGTGGAGTCTCCTGGCAGAGCGAGTGAGATTTGAAAGGTGATGGAGAAGCCCACTAGAAAATGTTTTCAGAGACACCACTGTAGCTGTTACTTGCAGCATAAGTATACTACTACTAAGACAATGAGAGAACACCTGAATTTTAGTGTGCTTGTTTAAAAAGAAACAGCTCAAGGTCTCTTAATGTCTTTGTAAATTATTTGTGAATTACTTGTCTGTATGCATGCCTGATCCTGAAAGTCCCATTGCCCTTTTATTTCCCATTTTCATCCAATTCCTCCCAGTCATGTCACCTTCAGATAGTTAAATGCTATCAATAATTCACTGTTTTGCTATTGCATATTCTGTGCAGCTATCAAAACAAGGGATTTTTTTTTCAGATTCAATTATGTTTGCAATAAGGTACGAGCAACCTTAAAAAAATATTGCTGAATTTGAGACTTTAGAGGCTATGATTGCACACAGTCATCATCCTCACTTCCAGCCGTGACTGAAAATGCTTTCTTAAAGTTTCTCTACAATTTCAAAAGATAGTGTTTCTCATATAGAGAATTACCTCAATACAATGTTTTATTAACATTGTAGGCATTTTTGTTACAGCTGATTGAACATTCTGGTGTTTTTCATAGCACACAGTTATTTGAGGGTGCTTGGATAGATTTTTATTTAGCAATATAGAGTCAATCTCTCACACTGAGATAGAATGTTTCTCATTGGTAGCCAGGCTTGTGTTTTATTGGTGGGGGCTACAGGGCAAGGCAAGAAGAGTGAATTAAAAGTGTATTACCTGTTACATTAGGGGTTATCCAGCTGTTCTTCTGCTGAATTTGTCTTCAGAGTGTGCTTGTATGGATTGGAACACTGGGGTGAGAGATCTGTAATATGTATGTTGGTGGACAGTTATTTTGATGTTGTCTGAATATCCCATATACTCTACTATGGCCAAGCAGAGCTCAGATTGCATGTGCTGTTGTTGAATTAAGTTTTTTGTCAGTGAGTTCAATGAGATTTGAAGTAAGGTCTTCACAAAGCTGTGGTAATAGCTCAGGCAAGAGAAAATGCTTCTGGAACATGTTTCTTTATCCCTAACTTAGGATTGGTTAAGCACTACTGATTTCTAAAGAAACAGTGCTATGTTTGTAAATATGAATTATTCTATACCCATTTGTTGAAACAAATAGTGAGTATAATAAGCACATTTATGTGATACAAAGAAAAACTGCAGCAGTACCATATGTCATAGAAGTAAATTTCAGTTTGGTTTTGCAGTTTAAACTGTTGACTTGAATTTTGAAAGATGATGTTGGGTTGGTTTGTGGAAGAAGTATTCTGCCCTATATTTTCATGCTTATTGTTAGGTTACTAGAGAGAGCTGCAGTTGGCTTAAAATGGTGCACTAAAAATATTGAAGAGTCTAGCCTTGAGGAAGCAGAGCAATAAAATGGCAACAAGAATATTAATTTAGCACAGATTTGTCTGGGGATGTGAGAGATGCTTTCAAAAGCATAATATATCACAGGACAATTTTTATTATATTGTTTTTGTCCCTTACTGCTTCTATTGATCTTTTTCAAATACGTTTTTTTAAAATTGTCACATATCTGTCTTCAGAGCCATAAAATAAGATTGACATTAATAAGGGTTTCATATATGTCATTTTACCAAGAGAGCAGAAGGGACAGATTCTATCTATTCAATATGCCTTCTGAATTAATTTAATTAAATATAGCTTGTTTGTTCATTAGAAAAGATTTTAGGTGAAAACATATTAATCAGGGTGGGCAACGTACACATTCAAAAATAAGCTCCATTAATGGGCTAGTATGAAGGAAATTATTAATATTTATCACTGTGATTCATTGTACTAATTTTCAGGAGTTTAGGTTTCATTTTTCAAAATAATTCAGCATTTCCAGCCCAAGAGCAGTTGAGCCCACACTGAAAGCATCCAGATGAATGGCCTGCTGCTTGCCTACAAATGGCCACAGCTTGATTACACATCAGTCAAGCAAAACACCAAGCAACAAGAGAATTTAACATCATCCAACAGCAAGGAAGGGGCTCGGAGTTCAGAGCCTTCAGAGGGAAATGCTCAGCCTCCCAAATTCACCTGAATTTTGCAAGTGCTGCGTGACAGAGCACTGGGAACTTGAAAAGATTCACTGCCACATCAGCTGAAAGAGCTTGCTGACCAACTGTAAAATATTAGTTTGGTGCTTTGCTGAACGTTCTGTAGCATGCAGATTTATACACAGACACACCAACTAACACACAGTATGTGTGTATGCCTATTATATTTGACATAATTTATTCCTGATGTATTTTTTATTCTTCATAAGCCTGCTAGGGAATTTTCTGGTTTGCCCCTTTTTCTGTCTTTCACTGCGTGCTGCCTGCCAAATTTGAAGGAATTCCTTCATGCTTTTCTGAGTACTTTGAAAAACCCTCATCTCCTAACTTAAATTCTGAGCTCGTTGATCTTTATTCAAATTTAGCTCTCATACACTTACACATTTTGTACTGCCAGGATTTGGAATTTTGACTACACTAGGCAGCAATGATGCTAATTACATTTGCAAAGTAAATCTTTTGTATGTGAAATTTCTAGAAAAATAATTCAGGAATAATAGCTTTACGATCAGCTGATAGAAAACCTGAAATTTATAGGCTCTTCCCAAACTGAATAACCCTCCTACACACCACACATAAAATCTGAAGCAAAAATTGGGTTGCAGGCCCCTCACAAAAGTGAGAGCTGCCCAGCAGAGGATTTGGCTTCACTCTCAGATGTGTTTGCATCCTGACTGCCAGACTGACCCACGCTCCCTTTCTTGCCTCAACATGTTGGAAGAAAATTTTCCAGGACCGTCCTTTTGCCCAAAGTTCATTCCTGCCAGATTTGTCCTCCCCTGACTCCAGCCAGCTGTAAAAGGTCTCTGGTGGCATTTGACAGACTGTGTGTGAAATCAGTCACACCCTGTGTCCAAGGGATGTAGTTCACGGAACCAAAAAGAGTTTTGTGCTTTTATAGATGATAGTGTCACACTTGAGCACAGAGGAAAAGAGCAGTGTCACTGCTGATCCCTTATTTTAGCTGTGTGCTTTCTCTTCACCTTCTCAGCTCTCCTCTGAACCCACCTGAGCAGCTGCTGTCATCTGATTATTCTGGGATTTGGCTTACATAGGTGGGTTGTTATCAGCTGCACCCCTGTGTGGACTTGTCTGAGTAAATCCAATCAGCTAATGAAATTGTGGTCCTTCCATCAATTGATTATCAAATTCCTTGTGTAGTTACACTAGCCCATCTCTCTTCCAACACTGCATATTTTTGTTTACCCAGGCAGTCTGTGCCTTACCCCTTCCTTGCCTTTCCTGAATGTCTATTTTTTGACTTCACAGGCATTTAGTATATCAAAAAATAATGTATATTATTTATTTGGGAAGGCGTATTTTTTTATTTATTTGTATCTGTTCAGAGTTAAGTAACATTCTTTTAACTTTGTAGGGTAATTATTTGGCTTTATTTATTTCTTTTCTTTTACTAAAACTATTTTATATATTCAAGTATGAATGTTTTGTAATATCTACTGTATTACACTTGAAAGTGAGAGGTATTTGCTTGACTTGAGGGTTCCATGCTGCAGCCCAGTGAGGGGCTACCAAACAAAAAGCAGAATAATGCAGCTTGTGCTGCATTGGTGCTTTCATGCTGCTCTTTGTGGAGCTCTGCAGTGAGACTCACCTGCCCCTCCAACATCAGCAGAAAAATGACATATCAGCAGACTTTTATTTTTGGCTGTTTCTGCTCTCTACAGATGCATCATCCAAGAAATAAAATTCCTCCTCTGCAGAGAAATTATGTCTATTTAGGAAAGGTTTTTATATAATAAAGGCTTTTATTTTGGAGGAGGAAATCTGTTCACATTAGAGAGATCTGTTGGCTTTGGCAGAAGCCTCCTGGAATCAATAGATTGTTTCTTTTACATACAGAATACTGAATAAACCTCTAAACAATAGAAGTTTATTTGTGTAGACTTTACCCTAGTGGCATCTTCACTTAATTTTCCTGATGAAACCTTTATGGTAAATTCAGTAACCCCTCTCCTTTTTATCCAGGTTGCCAGCCTGCAAATAATTTCAGAGACAGGACCTACTTATGGGAATACATTAGCAATATTTGACCCAGCCATGATTTGTTTTTCTTGTGTTAACTTTGAGTAGGAGGGAGTCTGCAACCAGCATTTATAACTGCTGGTTCTGTGGTACTGGTAATTCCATCACCCCCAAATCAACTTCTGGTTTTGAGGGGTCCAAACCACAGTGGAATATATCAGAATTATATTAAAAAAATATATAAATATATATGTTTATATATATTATATATTATATATTATATACATATAAATATAAATATTTATATAAAATAAATATATATATTGATATTAAAAAATCAAAAATATATCAGAATTAGATCAAAAATATCTCAGAGCCCATATGACATATAATAAAGCATAAGTCCCAAAACAAGTAGCTTCAGGTGGCCATGGGCACTCCAGCTGGTTTCCTGCTCAGCTGCTGAGCTGCTCCCTGTTGGGTCCTCTTGTCCATAAGGCAGAGGTACAGAAGGGATGTAAGGATTTTATTTAATTTCTTCTTCTGCTAATGCTGTAAAGGAAAAATCTCATTATTGGAAATGAATTAATTTTGAGAAAATGTGTTAAAAGGCTGCAGCCAGAGGCAGGACTATTAGAGGAAAGACTCAAATAAATGAAGTTCGGTAAAATTGCTAGCAACTGAAACTGTATATTGAAATGTAATTGAAACCTATTATTAGAGGTATTGAGCATTTTTATTATTCAGAGTAGTGCTATCAGTACTCCATATAGTACTGTGAGCTCTTTTTTTTAGTAGTTAAGGACAGTAGCCTTTAGTCTGATTTTTTAACTGCTCTGAGATTTGTGGGTTTGATGTTCTATTTCCTGCAAGCCTCTACAATGCAGGAATGAGATGGTTTGTACAATTGTACAATCTGGGAAACAGCAGGATAGTGCTGGCACTCTTCCTTGGGGTTTTCTCCTCTTGCATAAAAATTTAAGAATGAAGCACATCCCATAAATCCCCCAAAGCCCGAGTGACAGAGAGGCACAGTTAATCTGTGCTGCCCAGGATCTTTCAGCATCCAGAAAAATTGAAAAGGAGAATTGTATTCTTTCCTCCTGCAGCCATTGCTCATCTTCTTCCTCAGCTTCATCCTCCAACATCTGTTGTGCTGGTTTTGGTTTGAAACCGGGCGGAAACACCAATTTGTGTAGTGGTTTTTAGTTTAAAAATGAAACTGTTCAGCTGAGCAAAGGTTCTCACGGTCTTTTTCAAAGGGTGGTTCTCCTGGGAAAGTAGAGGTTTTTTTCTTCATCCTCTCTCCTGGGGTACATGGAACTCGTTGGCTTTTTTCTCGTTTTTTGTTCCAGTTTCTCATGGGATCACGGCTATTATAGCTACTCATCATTTGCTGACTCCAACTTTGGAGCCTTTTCTCTTTGCCCAAAAATTGAACATTTCATTTCATTTCCCCACCATTACCACAATTTCACCCCCCCCTGAAATTCCAGCTTAAAATGGGTGTTTGGCAGAGGCATTTCCATGTCCTCACTTCTGAGACACTCCCCTTTCAAACCACAACATCTGAATAACAAGCTGGTGCCTGGGTAGCTCCTGGGCAGTACAAAGTCCTTTCTCACAGGAGCCTGTAGCGCAGAAGTTCCTTAGAGTGTCCCAGAGCAAATACTTTGTTTTTGGTTTTTTTTTTTCCCCTGTAAGTTGCTAACATGGGAGATATAAAGGATAGTAACATCTGGAATTACTTGACAAGTAAGTGCTAGCACATTTGAATATGCATATAGGAGGTGTAGCTGTAGGAAGGTATTGCTGTGGTCTGTGCATTGACAAAAGTCTCTTAGCAATAATATCAGAAGGTTAAATATGATTTATTAACATGACTCCATAATTCAAAGAATTGGGCTATTATCTGCTCAGCCTGGAGCATAGAAGCTGCTGCTTCCAGCTCTGTGCAAGGAATGCCAGAATAGCTCACACAATCAGAGATAACAACTTTTCACCTCATAGGCTGAAAGGAAGAGAAACCCCCATCTCCTGTTATCAGGAGACAGGCAGAGAAACCTCTGTCCTTGAAACACAGCTCAGAGATTTGTTTATAGGATCTTGTACAGAGTAAAAGATGCTTTCCCCATGGGAAGATTTTTCTGCAGGCCTGCATGCAGGGAAACTGATAATATGTTCATGCAACAGGAAGGAATATAAAGGTGGAGTTTTGGTCCATGACAGGCATCCTAGCCCTTCTCCCAGCTGTGAATGGCACACATGGCTGTGCCTGTGGATGTCAACCTGGCTGCTGCACTGACATAACATCCAAGTTCTAAGGGAGCATATAAGTTCTCTTTTACATGACCAGCCCTGTCACACCCCTGCCAGAAATCTTTTTAAGAGAACAGAAAGAAACATCACCTCACTCTGCTGACCTCCCGACAGGATTTATTGTGAGGAGCAGATATTTCACAGTACTGAGTTGGTAGTATCCATTATGGTGGCAAAGAAAGTGCATGAGGGCTCTAACTGAAGCCTTCTTGATTGTTATAGACAATAAACAGAATCTTTTTTTCCCCTTTATGAATTCTTTTAAGAGCCCCATGTTCTTTTCCAGTGTAATACGGGATATGTTAAGGATGAGCAATTCTCTTTTTTTTTTTGCCAATATTTTCTTTTCCTTTGTATCTGCTCTGCCACAAATACTGCTTCTTTTGATGTTGTGCAGAAATGTATTACTACTTCACAAAAAGTCTCTGTTTACTCACAATTTCAAACCAGAAAACATGTAGATGTAGAATTTAACTTACACCTTCTCTGAGAATGCTGAGACTAGAGATGAGTAAACATTCTTTCAAGAGCTCTGAAAGGAATTTTTTGAGTCTCTTCCTGTTTTTGTATACTTTGAGCTGTATTCTCACCAGTACTTTCAGCTTTCTGCACAGTTACACTTTCTTACAAATATTTACATGCAAAAAACCCCCAAACCACTCTTAAACCATATTTCTCTTCTTCTCATTCAGAAATTGTCTGGTTTCAGAATAGCTATATTTTAGAAGATTCCCATATGGAGTGTGTGCATTGATTGGGAGGAATGTGACTGTGCTTTCTCCACACCACTGCCTTGTTCCAGGGGTTCTTCTAATATTCTGCTATGATCTTGTCTAAAACACTTTAGCATTCTTCTCCTCCATAAAACTGTATGGCATGCTATGAATTATATATTTACAGTAAGGCAGACGTGTCTATCAGTTCAGTCACGAGATACAATGATGTGGGTTTTTGCCTCTAAGTGATTAACAATTGCAAAAGGTTCTTTTTAGTGCCTAGAACTCTATTCACTTCATTTTTCTTTTTAGTGTAGTGGAAAATAAATCTTAAACATTTCTTCTGTTATCTAGCACTTTAAGATTTTTCATGGCATTTGTAACATCTCTTTGTCAACACTCCATCTGTGATTTTAGCTTGCAGGAAACACTTTGCAAATCTGTTATTAGCTTAGATGCAGAGAGCTGCTGTTTAAATATTAATTGTAACTTCTCTCATAAGTGCAGTCAAACCCACTCAGTCACTTGTGAAGTCCAAGAAATGTTGGGTGGGAGGGAGTGTGTCAGGGGTAGGGTCTGCTCGTGGCTGTAGCAGCAAGGTAACCTACTCAGGTTACCAGTGCAAAGCAGAGAAGTGTCCTGGTGCCTCCTCTCCTCTCCTCTCCTCTCCTCTCCTCTCCTCTCCTCTCCTCTCCTCAGCAGACTTCTTGCACTCTCAGTGGACTTTCTGCCAAGCTGGCTGTGAGCAAGAGGAACATCACACAGTGCTGGCAGGAAAAGATGTGATCCATCAGCTCTTTGAAATCCTAGTTGTTGGGCACATACACTTCTGAAGTACTGCAGTACTCTGTGATAAAAAAATGACATCTCTGTAGAGGCATTTATATTGCGGTTGAGCCCTTCTCATATTTTCAGTCGTGATCCTCACCCTATTTAATTTCTTAATTCCACAGAACATACTTTACCCTTTACAATAAAAATTTAAAAAGCAAATATCATGTGTTTGCAGGCATTTCAGTGAAGTGTTTGATAGAAGGGAGGAACACAGTGTTTAACACCATCCAGCCTGCCTGTTTTCTATGGATTAGCAGAGCATTATAATTGTCATATGCATATTTGATATAATGGAAAGATGATCAGCCCCAATAAAACCATGTGATGTATTTTTTTCCTCTCCTCTTTTTCCATATGGTTACTAATCTTTTATTGGTGAGGTGGTTTGCCTGCAGTGTAATCTGAGATTTTTCCTCTTGTCGTTTTAGTGAGTTATTTCTCTTTGTGCTTGCGGGTGGACTGAATTTTAATATGCTAAATTCTGTTAATTGCTTAGAATTAGATGTTTTTTCTTATTATCCTACAAATGTATATTTTTTAAAAAATGAACTAATACCCACATATTCCTTTTACCTTGCAGCATTCTGTGAAGAAGGGTGCAGATATGGTGGAACTTGTGTGGCTCCTAACAAATGTCTCTGCCCTTCTGGGTTCACTGGAAGTCATTGTGAGAAAGGTAAAGCTTTGCTGAAAAACACCTTCTTTGGTGATGAGGAGTATGCTATGTGGAAGAAGTAATTCCTTTCCATTCTTTCATTCTGCTTGATGTTTTCTCTCCAGTGAAGATATGACTGTTCCGTTTCTGCCTTTTCTGCACTGAAAGTTTGTCTTGTCTGAAACTTTCCATGTTGAATTTTATCAGGGATGTATCTGCTTTTGCTTCCAGCATGCACTTTTAGTTAATTAGAAGGGACATCAAATGAAAAATATTTGCTCCACCAGTTTCCTGTGGTGCAAGCTCAAGGTTTCCTTCTGCTTTTACTGAATTTGTTGTGCAAATTAGATGATTCTTTTCACTTCAAGAATTCAGACGATTGCTTTTCACTTCAAGTTATTGAATTATTAGTATTTGATTTGTTTCTAAGTCACAGTTTTTATAGAATCACAGCCTATTCAAAGATACTCATTGGTCATTATTAGATTCTGCCTTTTCCCAGATTTTTCTTTTTCAAAATCTGCTTCTGACAGCCTCATAGTTCCACCTTTCAGTTTCTTTCACAAAAAACTGGTTCCTTGTCTAACTTAAATGAGGAGAAAGGGATCTCATCAAACTCCATATAGAACTCTTACTATTTTCTTTATTTAGCAGATTTGGGATTTTGTTTTGGTTTGTATTTATTGAGGTTATATATTACTTAACTAACTCAATGACGGGAGGTTTTTTTTTTGCACTGCACGTTTGTTAATAACTGTTTACACATGTATTTATTTTTGGATATGAAGTGGATTGTTAATGCAGGTGTTATGCTGTAGTGTGGATGAGATTAGAATTGGTGAATTGTTTAGGAAGAAATAAATGAAAACAGAAAAATAACTGTTACAGTTACATTAGTGGAACCACTTGTAACCCAGAGACTGTGCAGTAATTTGTGTGTTTATTAAAGTCACTTAAGCCCAGTTGTCAATAAATCTGTTTTAAGTAGCTTCTAAAAACTGCTAAATAATTCTATGGATGTAGTGCAATCATTGTATACTAAAAGCCCGTAGTTTCTAGTTGTCAGCATTGTTTATGATTATTTAAGAATGAACTAGGACATTAATATTTTTATCTCATCTACAATAAATCTGAGTACTTAATTTTTTTTTTTTTTTTTTTTTTTTTTTTTTTTTTTTTTTGCCTGTAGCCTTGTTTTAAACAGAAAAAAACCCTCCAAAGTCTCCTGCCATTCAGCAGTAAGTACTGGCAAAATCATGGGGAAGTAATGCAAGGCATTCCCACCTCAGAGCACTGCCTGCTGTGGCTCCCCTGCTGCCAGTCCTTCCTGCTGGTTACCCATGGATAATTTGCTTATTCCTTCCTAAAACATCTGTTACTCAGTGGCATCAGTACATCCAGAGGGATGCAGGATACCAGAGTTCTGTCTGTGTGACTTTATTGCCCTGCCTGCCCAGGACTTGAGATTTCAGCTCCTCTGCCTGTGATTCTTTCCCCCAAGGATCTCAGACCATTCTTTTGTCTTATAGCTGTAAAGGGAATTTCATCTCTAGAGCACAGATTCTCTAAACTATTGAAGTGATGGTTTAAAATTGATAAATGGAGGACATAACCATTTTTGACTCCTGTGTTTTTCATGGCATTTGTGTTGTTTTGATCTGCAGTATGAGTTAGCACACCAACTAAAGGAAGCATGGCAGGTAGGGTACTCTCATTATATCAAGCAATTTAGAGGTAGATGTCAGAAGGCCATAGCTTCTGTGAATAAAATCTATACAACTTGAACCAGAAGGCAGTTTATTTTTTTCTTTGAAGATGTATGGAGTTTACTAGTATGCTACAAATCAAGATAATGATGCTAGCTTTGAGAAATCTGACATACAGGCTGGTTTGAGAACGAACAGGGCTTTGTGTGTGAGAATTTGTCCCATTTTAGTTGTGGTGGAGGGTTTGAAAACTTCAGCAGATACTTCTTATCTCATATGCATATTTCAGTGGCTGGGTGTGCATCAGATCTGTGAGAACAGCTTCAGCCTCCTGAAGATGCATGTCCTGGCCAGGCTGAATGCTCAGAGTAGAGAGGTGATGAACCACCTTTGGGCAGGTAATCACTGATTAGTGATTAGTGATTACCTGCCCAAAGTGATTAGTGAATCAGGTAATTCACTGATTACCCCTAAAAGACAAAGTGCTTTCAGGAACAGGAGGCAGCTCAGTAGAGGCTTTCCTCACTGTCTCACTGCAGTTTGCTGCATTTTTTAAAGGACATCTAAGTATTCTAAACCCATCTTTGTTTGTTCTCCTGTTACATTTAACATTAGAAATAAGCACTTGGTTTTATTTAGTATATGGTGCCACCCTCAGTCATTATGACACAGACCTGAGACAATGAAATGGTGGGGCAACTCTTCAAATCAAAGCCTAAATGTTCTTGGCAAAACCTTCTCTGGTGGAAGCTCACAGTGAAGTGAAGCATATCAGAAGTAAAGTGATGTGTTTTGGTAATGGATTCAATTTGCCACAGTGCATTTGAAAGTGTCCTTCAAACTGACAGCACAGCAATGTCTTATACATTATTTGTGAGCTGAAAAGACTCATCACCAGCTAAAAACAGTGTGACCCAAATTGGCTTCAATGCCATGTAAAGGGTAAAATGAGCCAGTAATTAGAAATGTTGTTGAAAAGCAGGTGTATTTACTTCTGAATATGAATCATATGTTACTCATAGTTTCTGACTGCCTGGCTGAAATTATGATATTAAGTTAATTAAAAATTCAGAGATATTTGAGAAGGGTAGGATTTAAACCAGTAATTTACTCAGGTGAAATTAAAATACAGATTTAAGGCCTATGTACAGATACATAATTCAGCATGCTGCTAAGAAGAATTGCCTCTTGCCATTCGCTTTGGTTGACATGAGAAATCATCATAACAGATGTGGGGCTATCTTTCCTTTTTGAAGGTGAACTGCAGATTGATATTCAGATATTCACAGATTCTGTCAAGTAATTCCTTTCTCCATCCGTTCTTTATAGTGCTGTTTCTTTAATTATGTGCTTGATGCTTCTAACTGAATTTTTGTAATATTTAGGATCTGATTTTATCTTCAAATCCCTTTTTTTTTTTTTTTTCATTTTGTGGTTTTCTGGCCAGGGCTGAAATCTGTGATCTCTCTGATCATTACCATTTGATTGTATTTAACACAGTTGTGAAACCTGTGTTGGAAACCTTTGCTGTTGGAACTTTTAGTGGCATTGCTGAAGAATTCCAGCATGATGGCTGAGCTGGAGATAGGTGTCCATAAGTGTGGGTTTGAACCCAGGTGCGTCCTTGGCAGGGATCCCTGTTAAAGGCTTCTGAGAGACACTTTAATGTGCAGAGAGGAGTACAAATACAGCACTCTGTGAGAATTGCTGGCAGCATGAACTCAAGTGCCCCAATTTCCCATCCATCTCATCTTTTTTGCAACCTTTAAAACAGAAAAACAGGAAAAAAAAAACCAGAAAAAAAAAAAAAGATCATTCATTGAGCTGCTTTTTTCTGTCTGTGGATGAGCCACAGGTCAGTGGAGTTTTAATGCTGGTTTTGTGGACAGTTATTCTGTATTTGTGGAGTGTTAGTCACTACTGCTACTGATGAAGTGGTGAGAATGAGATAAACAGGACAGCCTATGATATCAAAGGTTATTATAAAGGAGTAAACAGATTTATTTAATTAAAAACAGATATTATTATTAAAACATTATTATATTATTATAATATAAAATATTATTAAAAACAGATATTATTATTTAAATGGAGTAAACAGATGACTGAATGCCTGGAAATTGTAGGCATTCCTTGAACACCTGCATGGAGTCCTGTGCATGGGTCTGAGAAATACACCTGAACACTCTGAGACCTGACCAGTGGTGGGAGTTATTTACAGTGTCTGTCTGTACAAACTGTAATTTTGGGTGATGAGCAGGAAACAGCAGAAGGGTTTGAAGCAGTGGGTTCCCAGCTAGGGGTGTGGAAAGGAAAGTGCAGTGTTTTTCCAGGGGCTTTTGGCAGTGGGAGATCATTGCCTCCAAAACAGATTCAACACAAGTGCACCACAGCTTTTCTCCCCTGTCTTGTGACAGCTGCTGCCTGGAGTGGTACACAATAAATGAGGATTATGTTTCTGGTAGATTAGAAGGGCTTTGTGTGGGCTGGAGCTCACAGAGGTGGATATTTCTGTGGTAGCAGTACATGTGTGTCCAGTCCTTCTAAAGCACTGGAAAATCTGCTGTTGCATCACATAGAGTGATAGACAGATGTCAAATAATTACTGCTGATTATAAACAGAAGCAAGGGTAAGCTATGGCAGCAGAGCATCAGGATGTGATAATTACTAGGGTTATTTTTTTCACGTTGTTTTGGGCTGGGCCTTCAAAAAATTGTCCGATATTGGGGTGAGAGGTAGTTTTTCAGTATGTACCATGGCTGAGAAATGTGCTTTGACTTCTATTAATTATATTGCAAGTAAATAAGTAAAGTAAGTAAATCAAGACTTGCTCTGTTGCAGTAGTTATGTATGGATTCTTCAGCACCTCACTGATTTCACAGGTGTGTAATGAAATGTTGCTGTGCTTACACCTTCCGTATGGGATGTTACATCATGGGAATGAGGAGGTCTTTAGCTGATTTATTTCATCATAGTTGGCAGTATCTGCAGTTGTTGTGTAACAAGCTGCATAACATCTTTATGTTTTCATCTTTTAAATTACTTCTTTGGAATATATTGTCTTTTGGAGTCCTTTGGGTAAAACCCCCTGTAATCTCTATTCCTGTGGACCCTACGGTTAGAAAAATGTGAGAATTGTATTTATATGTGCCATTTCTTTGATTCTTAAGCTGGATTAATCTTTAGGTGTGTATCTATCAAAGACATTTCAGTCAAGGAGCCTAGATTAAAAAATGAGCAAATAAAAACCAAAGCAAAGCAGAGAAAGAGATTTTTCCATGAGTACAGTAAGCTAAATGTCAAAAGTCCCTGCCTTTCTCTATCTATGATCTTTTGCAAAATAAGAAGTGAGGTTTATTTTGGGAAACAAACCAGCTGTGCACAAGGCACGAGGCTTTGCATGAGATTCCCTCTAAAGCCTCCCAATTTCAAGGTGAGGCAAAGCCAGGACAGAGTGAGACAAGAGGGGTGAAGCGAGTGATGCTTAGCTCATGACAGAGAGCAGTGGCTGTGGCTGATATGTCACTCCTGAGGGGGTGACAGACCCGGAGATGGCAGATGTTCCAGGTGGCTGAGGTTGCCCTGCTCCATTTGCTGCCAAGCTGTTTGCAGCATTTGCCCCAGCAGTGCTTATTGCAAAGTGGCAAGGGTGATATCTTAATGTGATGGAAAAACCAAAGCTGTCATTTGTAAAGATACCAGGGAATAGATCAAAGAGTATTTACTAGAAAAATCTGAGTAAGGCCATCTCTGAGGAGCAAGGGGACATCTGTCTGCAAATCAACAAGTAACTGTCAGCGGAAGAAAAAGTTGTTTTATCTCAGTGTCAATCTCCCAGACCAAGAACACTATTCACCACCCAGCTGACCCTAACATGGGGAGACAACTCAAAAGTGTTTACTCATATATATATATATATGGAATAGTTTGATTTTAAAAGCCAGCAAAAAACACTAAACTGGGACTGGGTTTGGGGTGGGGGTTTTGTGGTGGTGGTGGTTTGTTGGGTTTTTAATGTAATATTTTTACCTTCCTTTATAGTTTATTTGTTATGTGCAGGTCTTTGGGCCTGTGTATTTTTCTTTGTTTCTAATTAAAGGAATATCAGCTACATTAATCTTTTCTGTTACCTGAGATGATACCTTGACAAGTAAAAAATTGTTCCAATCTTTTAGTGTTTTACTATTTGTATGACTTGTGGTCATATCTATTGGGTTTGTGTGGCAAAGTTTTGGTAGGGGAGGGAGAGCAGGGAGGCTTCTCTGGAGAAGCTGCCAGAAGCTTTTGCCTGTCCAAGACAGACCCAACACTGGCCAAGGCCAAGTCTACAGTGACACTGGTGTTGCCTCTGGGATAGTGTATTTAAAAAAGGCCAAATGTTGCTGAACAACAGCAACTGCAGCTGAAGAGAGGAGTGAGAGTGTGAGAGCAGCAGCTTTGCAGACACCCCGGTGTCACCAACATTTTGAGGGTCCCTGGGTGAAAAAACCTGCAAAGGCTTGTCTTCCCAGGGAGATGTGCATTCTCAGCACAGAGTTTCTATAAACAAATCTCTGAGCTGTGTTTCAAGGACAGAGGTTTCTCTGCCTGTCTCCTGATAATAGGTGATGGGGGTTTTTCTTCCTTTCAGCCTCTGAGGTGAAAAGTTGTTGTCACTCTAGCGCGCAACACGAAACGCAGAGACACAGCTGAGTGAAGGCAAAGAAGAAGAAACTTTATTTTGGTTTTCACATTATATAGAGTTTAGGGAACGACCATCGATTGGAAGGTGAAGTTACCACCTCTCCAACCACACTGGTCAATGACAAAGTCCATCAAACCTTTCTCCTCCCAGGAGATAGAATGAAAAACAAAAAGACAGTTAGAAAAACATGTGCATGTTTACAAAAAGTAGTGTGAGAAACTCCATCACAAGAATGAAAACATCAGAAGGCTGAAAAATGAGAGTGACAAGTTGTTATCTCTGATTGTGTGAGCTATTCTAGAATTCCTTGGACAGAGCTGGAAGCAGCAGCTTCTATGCTCCAGACTGGGCAGAAAATAGCCCAATTCTTTGAATTACGGAGTCATGTTAATAAAATAATATTTTACCCTTCTGATATATGGAGCCAAAGAATTCTGATTCACCATCTCAGGGACATTGGTAATAAATGGCTTTGTAATACCCAGGTTGGTGAAAAAGGATGGGGGGAGGTGCCTGTCTTTCCTAGGTGAGAGCATGCTGTGAGGAATATAGGCTAGCCTAGCTAAACAGGCAAAAAAAAAAAGCCAGGCCCACTCTTTGCCATATATTTAGCACCTGGGAATCACTGGGGAACGGGAGGTTTGTTCCTGTTTTCTTTGTTCATTTTGGCTGATGCTACACAGTGTTGGACATTTGTTCATCCATGAGTTTTAATAAAGTACTACAGGAGGCTCATCATGTTCAGATTAGGAGCAGCAAACTCTGAACTCCAAATATAAAAGCCCTATGTTCCTGCTGAACTTCCACCAGCTGAGAGCTTATATGGCCAGATTTTGTACAAAAGCTGTGCTCAGACTGAGGCATTGGAATTGGTTCTCTTTTGGAGGCTGTGTTGCTTTAGTCCTTTCATAGAGTTCTCATAAATCAGTCCCTGATTCAGCATCTCTCCAGTTTATCACCAGGAACATCTCTCCCACTGTTCTATGTGCAGACATACCTGCTTAAGGTTCCTCCTGGATTCTGAGTACTCAAGCAGTGGGATTTAAATCTGTTTCAAGTGGTAGAATCCCCACTGAATATATTTAAAGAAAACAGAGAACTACAAAACATACAAAATTCTGGGCAAATATTTGTATTTGAGCAAATAGAAATATTCATATGTTAATGAAATTTCCATTTTGCAACTAGGAAGTTTCCATAGATGAAGCTTTCCTTGTGATGTGAGCTGTACAGAAAAGACAGTTGCTTTAAAATACCAACTTCATGGTGAATTAACTACAAATGGCATCTCATTTTACTGTGATTAAAAAAAAAAACCAGCAAGCCTGCTTTTGAGTGCAGTGCAGTAATGCTAATTTATAGCTTATTTTGCCAGGACATTGTGACCCCCTGTTTTTTTAAAACTTTCTTCCAGGCAGATGCCTACATCAGTGGAAAATAATTCTACAGAGAAGCACCAGAATTAGGATGCAGACCAGCTAAAAACTGAATAAAAACTACCTCAAGCTCTCCAGCTACAGGCAGTATTTAGGGAACATTACTGAGTTTAATAAGCTCTTTACCACCTTACTTTTCCTTACTAATAGCCAGCTCTGGACTGGAGAATCAACCATGAATATTTAAATTTGCTGATAACCTAGAAATAAAACTCCAGACTCAATAAAGTCAAGCAGGCATAGAGAGGTACTTAAAATTTTTAACACAGGAATCCTCTTGGCTTCAATGGGAATTTCATCTGAATGGGAGCCTTAGGATCTGGTGCAACTGAATTAGGTGAAATGAATAATAAATGGCTCTAGTGAAATAAAAGAGCAACCAGAGTGGGGTTTTTGTGTGGAACAATGTGTGTAACGAAGCTGCTGCTGATGAATATGCCATTTATAACTCCTTAGTCTAACTGGCTAATCTAGGAGTAAGAGCCTGTTCAAACTAAGTAGAGAATTCAGTCTCTTAAGAAAATGTGTACAACTCAGAATTTTACTGTGTGGAGCCATGTTTCTGCTAAAGTTCAAAACAGTGAATGCTAACATATTTCATGAGTGATCTCATTGAGGTGAATCAAGGTGTAGTGAGGGAAAATGTGCCTGATTCATCAAAACCAGCACAAGAAATCTATTTCTTTTTGAGATATACTCTGACAAGTGAAGGGACTGGAGAAAACCACGTGAGAAAAACATGCTGATGTTGTACAGCTTATTGTGTGTTTAATTCTGACAAAAAGTCATCTTCCCTGCGTTTGGTTTTTGGTTTTTTTTGGTTTGGTTTGGTTTGGTTTGGTTTTTTTTGGTTTTTTGGGTTTTTTTTAATATAAGATTTTTTCCCCCTGAAAAAAATATGTTTACCCCCTGGTAACATATTAAAAATAAGTAAGTAAAATCAATAGAGTAATACCTGTTGTGTTTGAAAGAAGCTTGCTGATCTGTCTTCCAGAAAGCATTAAAGCCCATTCCAGGTTCAGTGCTCACTAACTCACTCTGCAGATTCCTGTTGCTTTTGTTAGGCTTTTTTCCATGCCTGTAGTCCCCAGAGAAAGAATATGCAAGATGCTAAAATAATACTGTGCTTAAGGTAGGGTAGGTATAAGCATAAAAGGGAACTCGTATGGTTCTGGTTGAATATTTCCTTTGCTGGTTCCATTGTGATTGAAGCAACTTTAAAATAACAGTCACACTCAACCTCCAGGAACTGTGTGTCAAAGTTATTTTCAAACTTTTTATAATGTTGTGATAAAAATCTGTTCAGTCCTTCATATTTGCAGAAATAGAGTTCTTCCTAAATACATCAATCATTTTCTTGCTTTTAAAAAGGAACTTCTGATTTAGCAATTCAGGCAGTTCAATAGCTGGAGTTTCCTACTGCTTAAGATGTGCAACATCTGAATTATTTCTTTCAGCATGTAGTATCTACTAAGTAGATCAGTCATTTCAGAGACAAACAGAATGGTAAAGTTTATATGTGAAAGAGTGAAATTACCTTTCTTAGTTGATTTTTTTCCTGAAGAGACATTCTCTGCTGGCAATCTAATCTTTGGAATGGTACTCATTTATCTTTTGAATGAGACATGAAATGAAAGCCCTAAACACTGCTGGTCATCAGAGATCCAGTTGAACCTGTATCCTATTTCAGCCCGTGTAATTGAATTCTGCCTTCTTTAGCAATGTCAGAGAAATCACTCAGTTGAAGTAGCTGGCTAACATGGAGTGGCACCCGTGTCTTAATGTCATAGATGGCCACGTTTCTGTGATAGATTGTGGTTCCTTACAGCTTCTGAGGGTAATTACATGGTTTTAAATGTGAATGGCTCTTAGGTGGAGTACAGGCATGTGGGGGTGAGCTCATCCACTCTTCTTCTCCTTGCACTGTTTCTGAACTGGACAGCACTGTCACTCTCATTTTTCAGCCTTCTGATGTTTTCATTCTTGTGATGGAGTTTCTCACGCTGTTTTTTGTAAACATGCACATGTTTTTCTAACTGTCTTTTTGTTTTTCATTCCTTCTCCTGGGAGGAGAAAGGTTTGATGGACTTTGTCATTGACCAGTGTGGTTGGAGAGGTGGTAACTTCACCTTCCAATCAATGGTCGTTCCCAAAACTCTATATAATGTGAAAACCAAAATAAAGTTGGCTCTCTCTTCTTTGCCCACTCTCAGGTGTGGCTGCGTTTGTCTCTGCGTTTGGTGTTGCTCGATAGAGTGACACAGCACAGTCCAGCAGGGCCATTTACAGGTTCTTGCAGTCCTACCACATCACCTCGTTGTAAAGCTGGTAGGTGGAGATGCTTCTGGAGCTGGGAAAACTGGGAAGGCACTGACATTCTGATCAGGATCCCATGCATCACGCCCAGCTTCTCTATAATAGCCTGCCTGTCCATTGCCAACCTGGGCTGTGGGCACGCTCACCTGAAGAGAGATTAAATAGATTTGCTCATTTTCAAGACAGTATTTCAACAAGTTGCCAGAATGAGTCTGTCCTTTCATTTGCGTTCAAGTCACTGAGCTTGAAAACCGGTGGAAGTTTTCAGGCTCAGAAGTGAAATTGCTTTGTAGTCATGAGGAGGAGGTTTGTCCTTCTCTTGAGTTTTATCTAAGCACTGACACTGTTTATCACACAGTCAGTGTATGGCCAATATTTTTATGCTGACTGCTTATGAGGACTGAATTCCAATCTAGAGATGTTTTATGGAGATCTCCTACATTTTCATTTGATGTTTTGGAGCACAGGTGGTACTGCAGTGTGGCAGAGGTGTTTAGTTATTGGTAGTGGTTTTGTAAGGAAAAACTTGTCTCTGTCAGTTGTTTGTGATTAGGTTTCCTAGAAGGAGACTTGGTGGTTTCTCTGGTGTTGGTTGGTTTGCTTGTTTTCTTTTTACCATACATTGGGTAAAGAGAAATGCAGAAAGTGAGTTTAGCAGCTGTGCTGGGTTTGAGGGGCCAAGTTTTGGTAGTTGTCAAGGCTACAAGGGTGGCTTTTGTGAGAAGCTGCCAGAAGCTTCTCCCATGTCCAGCAGAGCCAAGGGCAGCCAGCTCCAGGATGGTCCCAGGGCTGGCCAAGGCCAAGCCAACCAGTGATGGGAGTGATGCCTCTGATAACAGACTTAAGAAGGAGAAAAAGGTGTTGTGCAGAAGTAATTGCATTCATCCCTCAGAAGTTTTCTTCCATTTTCCCATCTGAAATCTTGTTCTTTTATAGAGAAATCTCCAACTTTGACAGAGGTCACAGCTGATGCTGTTTGAGGTGTGTGTGCTGATAGCAGTAACAACTCCCCCAGCAATGCCATTAATCATTTGCAGGTTAGGGAGTCAGATACAGTGTGATAATGCCTGGCTGCTCCAAAGGCCTACCTTTTGAGATGACTTTGAGTCATAGGTTTCTTTTTGAAGAGAGATTTGATTTTGATTTTGATTCTTTTTTTCCAATCTCTCCTCCCCTTATCTTTTCTCAGCAGGTTTTGTTAGGTGTATACATTACTGAGTAAGATGAAAGATGTGTAGGTGGATGGTGGTGGGTCACTGAGGATGCAGAATCTGATCAATACTGAGCAGAATTTCTCTATATCTAATGTCTGTCTCACTGAATTGACTGTAGGGGATTTTTTCAGATCCTCTCCATGATATGTATAGTTTGCAAATGTGAAAAGAATTAAATGCAACATTACAGAAGGAGGTAGTCCACTACTCCCTCGTCCAGCCACTATAAAAAACACATTTCTTTGTTAAAGTTATAGGTTGTCCTAGTTGTGCTAAAAGTTTCCTTCCCTGTGTGTTAAATAAATTAGCTGCTGTGTTAAATCCATTATTATATCTTCTTGCTACAATCTGCAAAATTAAATCCGTCACTTAGTCCATTTGCTGTAGAGCTTCAACAGTGAGCTGATTCACTGTAAAAATAAATTGAAATAGCTCCTTTGGAGGAAATTCTTCCAGGGAGAAGGAACATCCAAAGTGAGAAATGTGATATAGTTGACATTGCTACTCTCTTAACTTGTGGAAAAATGGAGGACACGTCGCCTCATTGCATTTAATGTGATTTTTCATGAATGCTAAATTCAATCTAGTGAAAGAAACTTATATACAGTATATTCACATTTCTGGGTTTCATGTTCCACTCTTCTTTACACTTCTGTATATTAAGTGCCAGACTTAAAGGGCACAGACTTTTTTTCTATGCCAAATTGAGAAGTAAAATGAGGGAAGAATTTTGTGTCAGTCAAAGCTAAAAATAACTGCCTGTATGTGCAACAACCAATTTCTGTTTTCCACTGAAGGAAAGACAGCTTTTTTAGAGTAAAGAAGAAAAGGGTCCAACCAAACCAGGGAGTAACTCCATAAACGTTTCTCTTCTCACAATTAGAATGTCTTACTTTAGAACATAAATTTAAAAAGTATACCTAATGTGAAGGACTGACCATAGTAGAAGCATAAGGTAAAAATCAAAATATTTTATGAACCTGTAAAGACCTGTAGGCTTTCTGGTTTTCATGAGCTTTTCATTTGTACTGTTACTTGTACTGAAACAGACTGAAAACCTTGACCTATTAAATTTGGGGAAAAGGGATTTTGTGAAAACCTAATTTATCTGACAGAGTGATAAAAGGCTTTGTCAGTCTTTACCCCAGTAAGTTGTCTTCCATTACACGTAGTCATGTGGATTTCAATTGTCTAATAATGATGTAAAGTACAGCTCAATGTAATGCTAACCTGGGAAAATTGTTCCAAAAAGTACAATTAATGAAGGGAACATTAAGTGGTAATATGTATTCAGAAAACATTTTGAAAGTAACATTTGATTCAGAATATATGAGTCACTTATGTGACATTGTGAGCATCAAGCTTTATAAATATTGGGATATATTACAAGGTTAAAGTTTCTCTATTTAAAAGAAAAAAATTGTATAACACTTAAGAATTATAGTTGGCTCCTTCCCAGAGCAGTAGATGATTCTAAATTTCTGGACTCACTATGAAGCTGTTCAACCCTCAAGTTCCAGATTGCTCTAGTGAATGAATAAACCCTGGTGGGAGCTAGAAGGATAGGAATATCTAATTTTTGTGGCTCTGAAGACTTTGGCTGGATGAATTTTAATGTTCACAGGGAAAAACCCTTTTATTAGTGTAGAGTGTTACAGAATGTTTAAGGTGGATAGAACAAAGGCCATATAAAGCTGGCATTCTGACAGATCACACACACACAAAATTTGAGGAATGTAAGCACAGAAACAAAACTTAAGAATGGAGGGTGTCATTCCAGCCTTTCTCTGTGTGTCTGTCATACTGGCACATGATGTGAATATTTGTATTTTCTGGGAATGCTGCCACAAGTAAGGCAGCACAGAGCATCTTTTCTCTAGATTGTGTAGGAAAGTATATAGTCTTTGAATGTATGTAATTAGTTTGTTTTTCCAGCAGAGAAGCGGGGGGG
>VXAX01004541.1:81921-130429 GCA_013399835.1 Leptocoma aspasia | reverse complement strand
GGGGGGGGGGGGGGAACCAAAAAAACCTTGACAGTCCTGAAAGTTTAAGTTATTAAACTTTCAATAAACTGAAAATTTATTGAGGAGTTACTGTAGAATGTGTTCCATAAAGTGCATTGCATCAGATATGACTATATACTTTATTTATAATCCAGTTTAGGGAGGATAAACAAGAATAAATACATTGAAAATTATATAATTTAAACAAACTCTAACAGATTCCAGTTTCGAGCAGGTCAAGCATAACGATCTATCTTGTCATGTTGCTAATTTAAAACAGAATCTTTTTTTTGTGGTGCTATATAAAATAGCACTAATATGATGGGCAATGGCAATTTGTGGCCATGGAGATTGTTTCCTAGCTGGAAACAACTGTTAAAGTATTCATCACATAAAAAGAGTGGCTATTATAGCTGTTTATTGACCTTAATAATCAGCTATTATATGACATTTGCTGCAGCTGTTCCCCAAGACACAGGCATTGTAAGGCAAGGGATGAACCTGGCAAGACCTGGTAGAAAATCATCACAAGTCTTGGGTTTTTATGGGTAAAGATCCTGAGGATTTGGCAAAGTCATCTCCAAGGACACAGCTGTCTCAAGACATCCAGACAGGAGCTTTGATTCCTTTGGGTTATTAAAAGCCAAGGTAAAGCCTCCTTAAAAGACAAATTTACACTATAAAGATGAAATGATTGCTCTGTTATTAAGGGCTCACTTGGCTGTATATGGTTCCTCCTACTTTTAGAAAGAAAATCACATGCAGCCCCTTTAGTTGCACCTATATATTTTGTGGATGTGTAATACATGTGTAACACAGCTTATATGTGCCTGAAGTGAGGTCTTTTAAGAATGCCCAAGGAAGGAGTGCCAAAATTGTAAATGTGGGCAGATAATCACAGTATTCATGAATTCTCATTTACTTTCCTTCTACTTCCCTCTCAAAAATACCCAGTGTTGTTGTGAGCATTCTGTTACTTCCAGAAATTAATTTGAAAGTGAGATAATCTAATCTAAATTCAGCATAACTGTAAATGCTGCTAAAATATGCTTTCAGGACTAACACAGCATTATGTGTGTACTGTGGGGTGTAGGTCATTGCTTGTTTTCAGAAAACAAGGATGTCTGTGTCTAAATTGTACATTACTGATTCTAAACCACAATTTATGTTTTTTTATGTACACTTGCTCTATGGAGATAAGTAAAGAAAAAAAAAACCCAGCAACAAAAAAAAAACCCCAGCCTAAATAGTTATGCATTTTTGCTGTATTTTTCTTGTGTTTCATAATAATGGATATTTGTGCTGAAACAACATATTCTAGATCTGTAGAATTATGCAGATGACTCTGAGTAGCCCCCATGGGGAGGGATTCTTACGTAGTAGTGAAGAAGTGGAACAAAAAATTGTATTTTCATTCTTCTAATTCTGTTTTTTTAACCCGTGGTAGGCAGGGTCTTGTGCATGTGTGTACATTTAGAGTGGCTTAGGTGGGAGAGGATGCCTGGCAGAGGACAGAAGGGCTGCAGCATCAAGTAAAAATAAGTGAGGAAAAGAGGGCTGGTAGTGTTTTTCATCTGGTCACTCGTGGTGCATTGTTGCAGGGTATTGCAAAAACATATTATAAGTTTCTCTGTATGCAAGCCTGCAAAAAAATCTTCCCATAGGAAAACGTGCTTTTTACTGTCTTTTACTCTGTACAAGTTTCTGTAAACAAAATCTCTGATGTATGTTTCAAGAACATTTAAATTTCTCTACCCATCTCCCAGTATGAAAAGATGTAATCTTTCTCTTTCAGCCTATGAGGTGGAAAACTGTTTTCTAATACTGTAAGCATTCTAATATTCTTGTACAGAGCATGAAAAAGTAAACATCTAAACTCTGTACCTGGACACATTATAACCCAAATCCTCTAAACTATAAAATCATTTTAATAAATTATATTTAACCTTCTAATATGATTGTCAAGAGTCCTTTGTTAATGAGCAAACCACAGCAATAGCAGGGGGCAGCACCTTTGGGTGCAGTGTTGGTGTCATGATTTTTCCAAGACCTGTGGCATTTTCCCAAAATGTTATTTCTCTAATTGCACTTCTGAAGGAGTAGAGTCAGCTCTGCAAGAAGACAATGTGCTGCTATGGTGCAAAGCAGTTTCTAGTTACTTATTTCATCTTCTTCCCATGATTTACTATTTTACAGAGATGTGGATAATTAGAATATCAAATCCCTTTCAATGATTGCATGAATTCCTTTTCTTTGGAGCTGAGGAGGATGTCTAATGCTTAAGGAATAGTAACCAAGTGGTGAAAATAATTGAGATGCTCTTGAATTTTAATTTTTTTTTTCCTTTTGCCTTTGGTTAGATGGATGTGGGTCATGGGTAGATAATGTAGCATAGCTAGTTCTATTCTCATGGTGCTTCATAGATCAAGTTCTTTATTTCATTGTTAATTTTCTCTGACAGCACCACAGCATTTAGATGTGAGGATTTCTAAATTTATGTACTGCAAATTTGGCTTCACTTTGTAAATGTACTGCAGCTGTAAGAATTATCAGGTGAATAATACTGTGGAAATAATTTAAGATTTTTAAAAAACAAACAGCACCTCTGTTGGACTTCTTACTGTAATTTAAAACTCAATATAAACCTCAACTCATTAATATTTAAAATGACAGTATTTTCTCTAAAAATCAAGGAGTAGATGTGATTATTTGTTTTAGCAAAGGGCTTTAAGAATAAAAAACATCCACTGGTGTGAAACTGTCTTAATGCCTCTGGCTATGAATATATTATGGATCTATATCTTCATAGAAAACATTTCCACTCTGTCATCTTCATTTAATTCAGTCGTTTTCTGCTTTATTCATTTCACCTGGGTTAAATTCTGTTTACACTGTAATGCAATTTATGTTATTGAATGTGATTCTCAGAGGTCCCTCAGAGAGATACAGACAGCTCCAGCCTGCAACTAACCTTCCTCTTTGGTGTCTTCATTGCTGAAATCTGCTTACATCAGAATAGATAAATAATAAAGTATATAAATAATGAAGCTGGCAAGAATTTAATGTCATGGAAAATCTGTCAGAAGCAAAGGCAGTTTGTGTGTGTAGTTTGTGTGACCTTTTAGACCCTCATATTACACTGCCCACATTACTTTTTGCACAGAAACCAGGAGAGCAGTTTGTACTGGAGGTACTTCTGCTGGCAGTGTTCAAGGTTTGGCAATTAAGAGGTGTGCATTTCCTCTGATTAGCCTTTTGTTTGACTTCCAGCTATTTTGGCAGATTTTCTTACTCCACGTAATTTGCTCTTGACATCTATTATTACTCAGTCGTGCTTTCAAATGCTATATATTGTTTGTAATATTAAAATACAATGTATAATTGACTTTCAAGGCTTCTGAAAAGAATATATTTTTTTCACAGAAAATGATGCAGTCTTCTGACTGCATATGGGAGAAAAAACTACTTTTTATGAGAGAAAAAAATACTTTGTTTAACATCTCTCATTTCAGGGAATGCAGGCAGTTGCTTGGAATAATTTTCTTTATTCTTCAGTATTTTGGAGGCCTTTGTTTTGCTGTTTTGAGTAGATCTGAGGTTTCTGAGAGCAGAGCACCCATGGAAATGGTTAGGACTGGATATGATGTACACAAGTGGCAGGTGGACATCCTGCACACGGTTCTTGTCACCTGAGCCATCAGACTTCCCTGCCACTCTTTCATGCCACGTTTTGTACTTGTTGTTTTTGTCCACTGAGGACAAAAACTGGCTGTTGCTTGCACATATATTGCTCAGTGCAGCCCTGTTGTATGAATATAAGTTTTTTTGTATGCAAGCCTGTAGAAAATTTTCCCCGTGGGAAAACATCTTTTTATTGTTTTTTTACTCTGTAGAAGATTCTGTAAACAAATCTTTAAGCTGTGTTCAAAGACACAGAGATTTCTCTGCCTGTCCCCTAATAATAGGAGATGGGAGTTTTTCTTCCTTTCAACCTATGAGGTGAAAAGTTGTTATCTCTGATTGTGTGAGCTATTCTGGCATTCCTTAGATGGAGCTGGAGGCAGGAGCTTCAGATGCTCCGAGCTGGGCAGATAATAGCCCAAATCCTTTAAATTATAAAGTCATGTTAATAAATGATATTTAGCCTTCTGATATTATTGTCAAGAGTCCTTTGTTACTGCACAGACCACGGCAATACAACCTGTCTGAAGCAAGGCTTGAACGAACCTCTCTGCTCAAAAGGGGAAGAATTTTAAATCATCAGGCTGCAGAGGGAGGGTGGAGCAAACTGTTGGGCTGGAAATGTAAAGATTTTCAACTTGTCTCCAAAAGAAAACTCTTGTGATAGTCTTGTGACCTTTCCACCATATTGGTGGGGAAGAGTCTTTGTTGTTTGTTCAGTGACTCTGATGTACCAGGTGGGTGAGTAACTCTGAGGGGGCAGTAAATTTCAGACATGTTTAATGTCACCCATTATGCTCATTGAAGCCTGCTAACGATCTGTTCTGGGTTTTATGTGTGAGTGAGAAATAACAGAGATCTAAACAGAACAGCCTCCACCTACAGAATAGCAGGGAGAATGCTCAAGTATTTTCTTGAAATCAGAACTGTGGGACGTGCTTCTCCAAAAACACGTGCTGCTTTCTGAGCCCTGTTTTATTGTGTGAGAGGTAGATGTTAGTATCTGTTCTAACTAATAACAGGATGTTATCAGTTATAACTAATAACAGGATGAGGAAGAAACTGTGGGAAATGTATCAGTGGTCTCACTGCTGGAAGTCTGAATAAGAACTGTAAGTTTGGAACTGTTCTCACTGTCCCACTTCTTTGAAACAGGATCGTGTACCTCGAGTATGATGGCACTTACTCCTCTGAAATACTGTTTTTTTCTTGTTTTTTCTTTCAACCCACAAAAACAGGCAAAAAAAATGGGTTATATAAAACCCTTGGATAGAAGCATAAACTACAATTGTTCTTTTTTGCCTCCTCCTACCTTCCTCTGTGAATATAGATGAAAAATGGTCCCACAATTTAAATGAGACTATGCAATTTGCTTTGTCAACAGAGATCTCTCAACCTCTATCTCTGTTTCTTCCTTCTGCAAACTTTGTGGTAGATTTTATGGACATACCTGGAAATAGAGCATCTCATAAATCCGATTGCAGTCAGCTTCTGTGTGAGAGTGGTTTTTGTGCAACTGAAAATTGTGAATTTCTCAGCTGTTGTTTGAAATGGTTGGCTTTATTGAAAGGAAGTTGTTGGTAGAGCTAAGCCATGGCTTTTCCTGGAACTTTGGACAACACAGTCTTCATGGTAGCTCACTTTTCTGTGGGCTGTTGTTTTGGTGCAGAAAGACAGATTTGCCCAGAGAGGAAAGAAAACAGATGCTTCCTCCAGGTTTAGATTGAATGTGTTGGTGTGTGACTGATAAAAGGAGGCTCCTAATCAGCTTTAAAGCACTCTGTTTGACAGCTTTCCACTGGAGTGGAGCCTGCTTGGGGCTGCATGAAGAACCTTGTGATGATAACTCTTACTGACCTCTCTGCTTGATTTTATTTGTGCTTCATTCTTGGTGAGCCAGGGCATTTGAGTTATTTTTTGTTCTCTTACCCACCTCCTCTGCCTTTGACTGTTGTTCTTAATCTCTGCAGCTAAACAGTGGATTTCTTTGGCATTTGTCTTATCTTACAGAATCAACATGGAAAGGGAAAAAAGGGGGCGAGACCTTAAATGTTTTTAACTTTAACAGACAGCTGAACTAGAGTCTCAGAGTGTGTCAAATCCACATCATGCTCAGGGAATGCTACATGCAATTCAACAAAAACTAATTAGATGTGATCCTCCGTGTGGGTTTGTTTGTCTGTTCCTAAAATGCAGCAAGGACTCTGATTGTGGAAGGGTGGAAAGAGGCTGCTCTGTGAGGACAGCTTCTTACACTCTATGACTAAAATAAGTAACAGCACTTTTGGGCTGGAGGTGCACATTATTTTGGTTACTCATAGATCCCCTGCTGCTCAAGCACACTGGGAAACAAATGAGTTTCTTTTATAAGAAAATGAAACCCAGAGTTAGTTTTCTCAAAGCTTGTTTTGATCCTCTGCTGAAGATTATTGTGTGTTTCCCTGACTGCCCTGTGGTCTCTCTTGTTTTTTCCTTATCTGGTCTGAGGCAGTGTAACAGAGAAGAGAAATGGCCATATCAAGTTGATCTGTAGGTCCTGAGTTTCAGGAAGTACTGTCTTCCTTGTTGATAACTATTCCAGATTAATTCCATTCTTTCAAAGAAAAGGCTGTATTTTGCCATGTCAAATTACTCTAGCATTGTTAGTTAAATAATTTTTTTTGAGGAAGGAAGTGATCTCAGATTTATGCAAGGCTAAAACTTGAATCTCTTATTTATAAAAAAAAAAAACCTTACAGGTTTTTATATGTATACTATAAGATTATGCTGATTTGGTCTTTCTAGTCAAGGATATGAAACAAGAGTACTGGCTGTGCTAATCAAAAGACATATGTAATCCTCTGAATGTCAGATAATTTCTCCTGGTGCCTTGAGTTAAATATTTTGGCTGCTAAAATGTTATTATTCAGTTAATACTGTTGTTCTTGTTCATGGCAGGTATGGATGGAGCTCTTTTATGTGTAGTTCTCTCACCCAGAACACACAGGGTGATTTAACATTTTCTCTGAAACGCTGTATTTTTTTTTTTTTGAGGGGGGAGATTTTTGAGTCTAGTGAAGTCCTGAACAAACCACTTGGGCACCAGGGGAGCTAAAGGAATGGTAAAGAATGTGCTGCCTTTCCTGAGGGGGGCAGTTCTGTGCTCTGTATCTCCTTTCTATCTGACCCACAGATCTGAAGGAAAGGTGAGAGTTGCTGCTCAGTATGGGTGGATAGCTCAGCTTCAAACCTCATCTGCTCCCGTGCTGGAGAAATGCAAATATTCCCTTAGAAAACCATGGCCAGCACAGGCAGTTTAGCTGAGTGGTAGGATATTAAGTGTGCTAATAATAGTAGAGATCTGGCAGTACATTTTGTCACTCTTTATATGTTATCTGCGTATTTTTAGCTTGAAAATGCCACAGAATTTCCACACAGAATTTTGTGCACTCTGTGCAGAATGCTCAGCCACTGACTAAAGGCAGTTTCATTCCCCTGCTTGTCCCATTTCTGTTCCAAAGTGCCATTCAGGCTGGGGAGTCTCTGGGTGAGCTGGACAGAAATTCAGCAGCAGGGAAAGGGCAGAGCTGCTTTCTGGGCAGGTCACAAAGCTCATGTTCCACAGGTCCAACCCGCTCTGAGACTTGCAATGTTGCACAATATTTTGTTCCTATAATTACAAGAAATGGTGTCAGTTCTGATTTTGTTAGTATTTCAAAACTATCTGCACTGAACAATGTGTTGGCACATTTTAGATGTCAAAGATGAGCAAGGTCAGAAGTGCTGCTTCTTTACAGAGGAACGCAGTGCTATTGTTACTGCTGTTAAAAATCAGCATCTCCACAAGGTTCCCTACATCCAATTCTGGTAGGACCAGTTGCCCATGGAAACATTCATGAAATCTGACCTTCCCAGTCCTTTGATCTTGCCAGATCTCTGGGGAAAATCAGGGCTTTTTTTTTTTTTTTTTTACTGTCATTTAGGATTACGTGTAGGCTGAAGGAAAATGTAGTTCTGTTGACAAAATGAACATGGAGAGATATGATAGAAATTCAGCTATTAATTCATATGAGAGCACTGTTCTTTCACATAAAAGAGTTTCTTAGAAAATGTCTTGTGATTAAAAGGCAATGGTTATCTTCCAATTCAAAATACCACCCTGCAGCATGTACATTTTGACAAGGTTTATGAGTCTTATTTCTGAAAGCACTCTAATGCATAACCTTCACAGGTGATTTATGATGATTTTTAGGATACTAGGTAATATTGTAAAAGGACAAGGTGAAGAGAGAACCTTATCCAATTTAGGAGTGATTAAAATAAGGCTAAGCAAGAGCCTCATTTACATTATGTTCAGTTCACTTCATGAGCAGTAGGAGGCATGAATGATGGCAATGTCATATCAACATCGATAGTTCCTGAATTAATTTTCTTGGGAATAATTTTTTCTGCAGGCCTGCATGCAGGGAAACTCATAATATGTTCAGCAACATTAAATCTATTTTGCTCTATTAGAATTAAGACCTATTTTTGTATCTTCGGCTTAAGTTCACCTGTATATTATTTTACCCCCCCACCCCATTATTGCCTTGAATCCATGTTTTCTAGACCTCTCATCTATTTTGCTGTCCTCTCCTCTGTATCTTCAGTTATCCACATTGCCAATTAAGCTTGTTACCTGCTCTTTGGTGGACATAACACAGTGGGTAAGCTCCTCTCAGGAATGTGAACATCAGGAGAGGATACACTCTGCTTCTGTCCATTCCTTCCAAGGTGGTGATGTGTGCTTATTCTCAATTCTTCTGAAGAGAGAACAGAGATAACTCAGTCTGAGAAACTTAGAGAAAAGAATTCAAACAATTATTATCTTATCCCTTGCAGGTGGTGTTGTGCAGGATGTTTACAAGAAGGAGTTGTTCCCTGTTTAACCAAAGAGTCTCCAAAAGACTAACCAGGTCTTAGGTGCACGAACTTCTCTATAAGAGTGTGCTATTCTGTTAATAAATATAGCCTTAAGCCTTCTGAATCATGGAGTGTGTGTCATCTCTCTTGCTGTTCCTAAACTCAGCTACAACAGTGATGGTTTTGATTTCCTCCTGGTGTGGCATCACACTCAGGCTGTGCTCCAGGTCTTGCTCTGCTGCTTGGATGGTCATGGATGGTCAGGGAAGAGGAGCTGGCCCAGAAAGTGTTCAAGGTAGAACAGCCTGAGCATAATGACTCAAGTCTATTTCATCTCTACTAATTTCTTGAAAATTGGCCTGCATTATTTACCCGCTTTC
This sequence comes from Leptocoma aspasia, assembly GCA_013399835.1. Lineage (NCBI taxonomy): Eukaryota > Metazoa > Chordata > Aves > Passeriformes > Nectariniidae > Leptocoma > Leptocoma aspasia. Next base: position 121,487 of record VXAX01004541.1, on the reverse strand, counting down.
TGCTAAATAAATCAGAATGTTTCTGTATGACACTGCTGCTCAGCAGTCCTCTTAATGAGCATTGTGAGATGATAATTTGTAACCCTGAACTTTCATTAATTTCAGTAGTCAGAGGTGCTGCTGATTAAATGAGCTGTTTCCAGGAGAATAAATCTGCCTGCACACATAGAGAGAGTAATTGACAACGCACCAAGATTTCCTGTATGGCTATTCCAGATATAAGAGTCTGGAGTGGTTTTGTATCAATTTGTAAGCTTGGGAGCAGCATTGGAAACCTCTGCAGATGTTTCCCATTTTCAATGTGAAACAGTTTTTACAAACCCTTGAAATCATTAAAAGAATGCTAAAAAATAAATGAAGCATTATTTGACCTGAAGCATGGTTGTTTCACTTTCCAATGTTGCAAACAACTAAAAAGCCTTAGTTATTTTGACCCACTCTATTTAAAATGTTAATTGTGTAATATAAAGTTTAGAGATCTTCTGCCATCGCTAATCTCAATCTTCATTTCTCTTCTTAATTGCACATTTGAACAAGAAATTGTAATGTTTTTAAATTAGCTCTTAGGATCTATTGGGTCTTATGTGAAGGAGAAGGTAGTTACTTGGAAGAGATGAGGTTTATTTCCAGCTAGATCTGGCTGACTCTCAGCAACATCGCAGGAGAAGTTGCACTTGCAGCAAACATTTTTGAAAAATATGTGTTGAATCATCATTACTTTTCCTTTCTTGAGTCCTGCTGTCTGAAGGAAGCCCATGTTTTGTATTCAGAGTGCTGTTTGGCTGGTCTGGGAAGAAGCAAGGGTTCTTGGTACGTGATGGTGAGGATTTGATAACAAAGAATAAAATTACAATGGAAGTAGGCAAGTTCTGTTTAGGCAGGAAAGGGAAAATGGCTCAGAGTTTGCCATGTGATATCTGGTATCATGAAGTTGTTGTCTCCTTTAGAATTCTCCTTTAGAATTAATTAACAGTGTTGTCTCCTTTAGAATTTCATTGTATATGAACAAATATTATTAATAAAGTAATAAAGTCTCTAGCATTTTATAGCTGCATAAGGAGCTTTCAGATGATCTAATTTAGTTCCCACTTGCTATGTGACACTACTGTGTCACATAGTCCTCTTTATGGATTTGTCAGATCTGTCCTAAAAATAGCTATTTCTTTAAAAATAAAAAGTTACTGTCTTGTTCCTCAGTTTAAAATGATATTTCAGACGTTGCTTTCTTATGGCTAGTAGTCCTCCACTGATTTCCATTCAAGACTTACTCCTGACAGTTAATAATACTCACTTGTATGGCTGTTCTGCAACTTGTCATTCTTCCTCTTAAATGAAAAAAAAAACCAAAACAAACCCTTTTTATGACTGGTCCTAATGAGTTTACATAAAGGAATAATATCTCCTCTTGGCTTTGAATGTGCCAGGCAAAATAAGGGAGGAACATTTCATAAAATAGATTGTTGTATGTCCTAGTGCCTCTCTTCACTTCTTGCCTTTTTTTTTTTTATTCTTGAGCAGAGCTGAGAAATAATTGTATTGAGATAAGCATCTCTGTGGCTTGTTTCATGGCATTAATAGCTTTATGTTGTTGTTACAAATGCTTCTGTTGATAAATTCTAGATAGCTTTTGCCTTTTTCAACAAAGCTAATCTTCCTTATCCTATCATCCTCTGATTGATTAACATGGTCTTCATCCTCCCCAGTAATTTCTCACTGATCATTTCCCAGCTTTTAGCAGAAATACTTATTATTGCTAGGCTCTCAAACCGAATCACAAAGCACATTATATCATTACTTTTCATCCCATTTCTATTAGGCAAGACTTTTCCTTTCTCTCAGAATGAAATTCCAGTATTTCCTGGCACTGGCAGTGCTTTCCAAAGTTGTACCAGTCTAACTGACCAAAGCTGTGCCTCCTTTCTCGTGTCTTTGATAAAAATACAAGATGAGCTCCAAGACAAATGTTTAAAGAAATTACCTTCCCCAGTTCTCAATTTTTTTAATCAGTCAGCTTCCATGAACTTTAGGGGTTCATGTTACTCTGTTTTTATTGGTGGGTGTATTGAGATGGTATAATTGGAAAAGCATGGATCTTCCAGGCAATTTAGTCACTTGTAATGGGGCTGTGAAGAATGTAGATGTCCTACTGTGTGGTCCCTCATTAAATTCTGTAATTGTATGTTTGTGCACGCTCCTGTTTCCACATGTAGAATGTCCTAGAGGCCCTAAGTTCTGCTTCTGTATGCATCCAGTTTATCCTTATCAGGGATGCCAGCCCTGCACTTCATGCTAAAGCCATTGTAACTAAAACTCCAAAATAAGCTTTGTTGAGACCCAACTAACTAGAGTGCTCCAAGAATCCTGCCCTGGAGCTGGGCTCTTGGAAACTCACCCTTGACCCAGCTGCAGCTGCTGCATTTGGTTGGAGACATTAGGCAGAGCATTCCTGGTAGTGGCTGTATGTGGCTTACAGAGTGACTATTAATATTTTTCATCTCAAATTTTGGATTTGGGATGAGTCCCTGTGCATGAGGTGAGGCACATGTCCCCTCCTCCCAGAGAAGGGTGTGAGGGGGGGTCTCTTTTGAGGCCTGCTGATGTTGGTGTTCTGCTCTGCAGAAACCAGCACTGGTTTGCCCAGGGTGATAAACGTGGGCACAGATTCCCAGCAGGGTGGTGGGATGTCTCTCCTGGCCTCCAGCAGCAGAAACTGTTTAATGCAGGGATGGCTACACCTCCCTGTCCCTCACTGCTCATCTCTCCCTGTCTCTCACATCCTGCCCGAGGACTGAGAGTGATTCTCCTTCCCCCATCCCCAAATAGTCTTTGCAGGATATAAATTCAAATAATATGTGTTGTATAAACGTATTATAAATTTTTTTGTATGCAGGCTTGCAGAAATTTTTTCTTATGGGAAAGCATCTTTTTACTTTTACTCTGTACAAGTTTCTGTAAACAAATCTCTGAGTTGTGTTTCAAAGACATTTAGATTTCTCTGCCTGTCTCCTGATGATAGGAGATGAAAGTTTTCTTTCTTTCAACCTATGAAGTAAGAAGTTGTTATCTCTGATTGTGTGAGCTATTCTAACATTCCTTGGATGGAGCTTAGAGCAAGAGCTTCGATTACCCTGGACTGGGCAGGTAATAGCCCAAATCCTCTGTATTATGAAGTCATGTTAATAAATCATATTTAACCTTCTAATATTATTACTAAGAATCCTTTGTCAGTGCACAGACCACAGCAATAATTATGTCTATCATTACCAGCAGATGAGGGGCACAGCCACTGCAGGACTTGAGCACCAAAATGCTTTCCTTTTGCTTTTTTCTCATTTTTAAAAAGTTGACAAAATCCAGTGGGCTGGTGAAAGAGGCCAAGGGTCTTCCCTTGAAGTTACCTTGAAGTATCATTCCTTCTGTGTGGATGGAATAGCTCGTGGCTGTTGGAGCAGAAGCAGTGAGGCATGGAACAGTCTTCAAAGGAAGTTTTACAAGTAGGTTCATTTCAGAGTTGAAATTTGTTATTTATTAGAAGCACTAATACATGGAAATATATCTTTATCAGCTCTTTGGGGCTGGTCTGAACTGTTATCATCATTTCACACATGCTTTTTGTAACCTCACCATTTGTTCTCATTTTCTCTTTTCTCTTTCTGGCCACCTTGCTTCCATCTCTTTGCTTCTCAAGAGATTAAAGAGGCAAAATGCTGCTCCCTAAACCTACTTCATTATCCACAGAAAGTTTCACAGTATAATTATAATGCAAATAAGAAATTACTTGTATTTAGAAAAGACAAGGCATTTAATTTAGTACCAAATAACAAGAATGAAAGGTATTCTCTTTTCTATCTGTGAAATTGCCCAGTCTTTTCTGGGTAACAAATTTTGTTCAGGCTGCTTAATAGAGTTTCAAGTTGTATATTAATTATTAAGCGTGATCCAAACTGTCATATTTACAAAGTGTTGCTGCAGTGGTGTAATTTAATGTCTACTGTCAGGAAATAAATCCATAGAATATAGATTTTAGTCCTGACTAGGCCACTAACTTAAGTGACTGGAGGTGCTTCCCTTATCACTCCAGGCTCATTTTCCTCTGTCTGTGAAACATATATTATGGCAAGTACCTAGAACATGTTGGGTGAATGACGGGTTCTTGATGCAGCTAAGAAGTTGGAAAGTTTAAAGTCATCATAAAATAAATTCTCAAAATGTAATGATGAGATACATGATTTATCAATTCTTTTAATGTAAGCAGAAGCAGCATTTGACAACCAGTGCTTCAGAATATAGATCAGTTATTTTCTGACATTCTTCAGATATATTTTCAATAAGTTATTGAAATAGACAACTGTTTTTCTGTCCTTGTGCTATATCAGTAAATTGTCCCTAACTATCAATATAGTAAATGGTAAGCAATTACAAATCAAAGGAGACCACAAGCTTTAGAGATAAGCTATGCAGAAGTAGAGAAAAATATAAAGTAATAGCACTATGCTGTTCAATAAGCAGAATTTTATGAGCTGTAGAACCAAAGGGGATGTTTAAAATCAGAAGAAAAATAATACAGTGTTTTGCTAAAAAAGAGTAGTGTAGACAAATAAGGTGGTGAATAATGAGAACAATAATTAATGTGTGTCTGAGCAACCCAACTGATTAATTTCATGTGCAAGTCTATTCAGTTTTCTTGGAAATGGTAAAAACTATTTCAAGTTAGAAGGAAGAACTGTCAACTTGGTCTTTGTTTCTCAGCAGCTTCAGAGGGGATCCTCTGTAGGGCTGAAACAAGAATGTAGTCTGCTGATGTAGAAAAGAAGAAAAAAAAAAGATGGAATTTTCATTCAGAATTAAGTTTTCTATCCTGACTGTTTTGTATTTATTTTTTCTGACATGAGATATTTGGAAGGGAGTGCTCTAGAGGATTGCATCTCCCTCCTGAAAGTGCAGTCCATGGTGCTCAAATATGATCCTCTATCTGCACATCAGGATGGCAACTGGATTAGGGAAAAGGTACCTTTACAGCTGTTATGTCAAGGTGCATGCACAGCAATTTGAAATCAGAAGCTGAACTGGTTTGCACCACAGTTTGGTCCCTGGTGTTGACACAGCTGGGTTAGGTTCTTGGAAAGCTTCTCTCTGGAAGATTCTGCTCCTTAAAGTTTATTGTTTGTGGTCGAGGACACTTTCTCTTTGTCCTTGCCTGCATAACTGTGTCAGGAAATAGTTGCTGTAGATAGCTCCAGAGCTGGCAGAGATTGGAAAAGGGATTTCTTCGTACACTGTGCATTATTTTGATGGCCTTTAATGGAGAAAGCAATTTTGGCTTTTTAAATATTTTTTAAGCATCACAGTGAACTTGAAAAATAAAGACATAAATATTCAGTTCTTCCTAGGAAACCCAGTTCTCATTTAATATTTTTGGTATTCTAACAGGGCTAAAAGAGAAGCCTTTGACTAAATGCGATATAAATGAAGGTAAAAATTTAAACTGATGAAAAGCATTATAAAATATGAAAACTCTTAAAGTAGTTCAGAAGATTCTAGTCCCATCTTGGAAATGGAGGAATGTTCTACGTGTGCTTAGGCCAAAAACTCTGTTACATAGGTCTTAGTGGAAAAAAAAAAAATTCAAAGGAGGTGATGAATGATCACTGGCAGGTGCAAGAAGGCAAGAAACTTGATCAAGGTTTTGCCAGCAGAGCATGTGTGGGTTGTTAGATTTTGAAGGGGTAGGAGTACTTTTCTGGAATAGTCAAAGCAACCAAAAAAGAGGCAGCCTAGGACAAAGCTGAGAGCATGGTCTGTAAAATGGCAGCTTTTGTGTTGCTTAGTGTATGGAATACTCTTGCTTGTGCTAACTTTTCTTTATATTGCCACATGAACTTTTTATTCTATATCAGAAAATAAAAAGGAAGGAAGAAAGCAGGAAGATATAAAAATGGATAAAAGAAAAATAAAAAGCAGGCTCACTGTAAAATGTATCTCCCTTAAAGCATTGTTAGAAACCCTGTTTTCATAGCTTTTAAACTCTTTCCTGCATCTAAGGTTTCCCACTGGACCATTAAAGAGGCCAAAGCAGCCCCAGCAGCTTACTTGTCTTACTTGTGCCCTGAAGATGAGCCCTTCAAATTTATGTTCAGCTTTCTGAGAAGTGGCCTCCCATGGGTGTCTGGAGCTGTTCCTCACAGCTGGTGTGCTCTGTGCACTTGTTCCTGCTGCCCCTGCAGAAGTGCCTCAGCAGAGGGGGGTGTGACATCTCCAGGGGACACATCCAGGCAGGATGGGGTGGTTTTCCACACCTCCAGCTCTGAGCTGAGCAGCTCTGCTTTGCCCTCCCCATGGATACAGCAGCTTGGTCCAGAGACACCCCAGCCAGCCTGAATTAATCTGAGATCCTGTTACCTTTGCAGACCCCTTTGGCACAGATGTTGCTTGTTGCCTTGATAATTCCTCAATTTCATACTGCAAGCTCGCTAGGTTTTCTTCACAAGGGAAAGATCACTTTCCCACCAGCAGATTTATAAACAATCTCTGAGCTGTGTTCCCTCTCAGGGACACAGCTGGTGTTTTCTATTCTGTTCCCATAACATGGGAGGTTTGGGTTCTCTCTTAAACAATGGTGAGAGGGAGCTGGTCTTGGTTACCAGCTCATCACTTTGGTATTGGGCAGAAGCATTGTACCAGGCTGCACTGCACAAGGCAGTCTATAGGATTTCTAAGTTGGCACATGTTAAGAACCAAATAAAATGCACATTTCTCATTTTGCCTTTTCTCTGCTGTGTTTCACAATCTGTGAAAATCTTGTTTTGGAAAGGCAGATATTTTCTATGCTGCTTTGGTGGTCCCAGGTTCCTGTGGCATGCCAGTTGCATGCCACATGCTTTACTGATACTCAGTGCTCATCTATTTTAGAGCCACCATTCTCCTAAGTCACTGTCAGGCAGTAAGCATCTTTTTTACTGACTCTCTAGTGATTTAAATCTTACAGACTGAGACATATTAGGTGATTTCATGTGGCCCTAAGAGTAATTTCTACTGTTTGTTGCTATTTATTAGCTGAGGTCGTATTTTCTACTGTGGAACAGTTTCCCCTACAAGCGTTTTCTTGCTCACGTCCTCTGATGTTTGTGGCTAAGCCACCACTGCTGTTGTCCTTGTTGATGACATGAGGCACAGTTGTCACACTGTCTGGAGTAGCTCAGCTCACCCAGTCTCTGATCTGGATCTAATGTGCAGGATGGAGATCACAATCTCTGAAGAAAAATGCATATCCAGTGCAATTAAGAAAAGAAATCTAAAGGGACAGGATAAGTGTTCTGTTCACACTGACTTCCCCCTAGAAGTTAGTCTTGCTCCTAAATGCATAAATATGCATAGGACAGTTTGGTTTGGTTTTTTGTTTGGTTTTTTTGGTTTTTTTTTTTTTTTAATGTTTTGGTATACCCTGTGCTGCAGACAGCCTCCTTTCACTGACAATGATGATGCACAGGCTGTGCATATACTTATATCCATATATGAAATCTCTTTGTGAAATGCCAGCATTTTGTATATTCATTCTCTCATCTGCATACTATCTGAAGTCTATCTGAAGAGCTACTAAAGGTTTTTGTAGTGTCAAAAATATTTCCTTGCAGATGAACAGAAACACAGAGAAACTTTTGAAGATCAAACACAGTGGCAGTAGTAGCACCAGTGATAAACCCCAGGTAGCTGTTGCTTTTAATCCCAAATTTACTCATCCAGCCAGATTCACCAAGCCTGTCCAGCCACCCCAAGCCCCCAAGCACTAGTATTGAGACCATGTAGCTGCTTGAGATCCTACAAAGTTTAAGGTGATCCTCCTAGTCCAGTAAAATCTTACATTCCAGCTTTTGCAGAAATTTTTTTTGAGGACACTTCTTCTATAGGTTAGTGCATTTGAAGAGGTCTTATTCATGCAGCAAGCAGTGACTGTATCTTCATCATGAATAATTAAACCCCTTTCAGATAATCAAATAAACAGAGGCTTTTAATATTTTTCTTTTAATAACAAAGTACTGTGCTATTAAGAAGTATTTTGAGATCCAAGGATGAAGGACAATATAGAAGTGCGATGTATAATAACAATAACAGTATTATTATTATTATTATTACTACTATTATTATATTAGTCCACTGGCTTTCCTTTTAAGATTTTCTACTTATTTTCTGTTGCACATTTTTAATTGCTTAGAGAAATGATGTAGTCATATCTCAGAGCTGATTTAATTAGAATTATTGATGTCTGAAGCAGCACCCAGGCTGGGGAAACTGGGGTCTGATCAAAGTCACAACTAATGGTTTAGTGAAGTTAAAAATTCAATCTGTAATTAACATTGAAAGAGAAAGAATATGCTTTCAAAAAACACATTTTATGCTAAGGGAAAAAAGCACTTCTTATTTATTTGTAAATACTCATTGCACTATTTAGAAAGAAGAGTAACAGAATTGACTGAGTTTTTCACCTGAGAGAAACACTGGATGCACCACTGTGCTTTTACAGACACTGGTATACTTTACTCTCCTTAATCAGTTTTAGAAGTGCATGTGAAATAGGAAGTTCACTTTAAGAAGGGTTTTAAGACTTTTGGAATTTTGAGTCTTCTGGGGGGGAAATCTTTCTAGCTTGATTGAAAGCGCATATAAATGTTTACAATTTTTAAATGTATTATATAGAACAAATAAGTTTATAAATATAAGTTTATAAAATAAGTTTATAAAATAAATGTATTATATAGAACAAATTCTGATTTGTGGTGCTGAAGAAAACAGAAGACATTAAGCAGTTTGGTATTTTAAAGTCTGTGTCAGCTCATTGACTCCTGAGGATGCACGGGACAGTTGAGCATCTGGGATGAATTCTTACCTTCATTCTGAAGGTGTCAGTGGATTTGCTGTGCTGGTTTAGTAAATTTTTGAAGGTTTTTCTTGCAGCATGTTGACTCTGATTATGCAGTGAAGTGAAATGTGGCGCTGTCCAGGTTTAACTGGCAGAGCACACTTTTTTAGAGTTTCTCAAACTTGCTGGGTTGTGCAGGGGAAGTCACGACACCAAAAGTGCTTTTTGTGGCTGCAGATGGTGTGACAGAGCTGAGAACATGGGCAAATTTAACTGCACTGGGGAAGGGTGGTGGGGAACAGATGGAAGGTGGTGAGGCTGGAGAAAGTTCAAGCAGACCAAAATACAGAATGTCTTTTACTTGCAGGATGAGCACATGGAGATAGGGAAGTGCTGCAAGAGTCTTGATTTCTCTTAAGCAGCCCTTCCAGGCTTCTGTTGTTTGGTATCTATTACAGGGTCTTTTTGTGCACCCTTCTTGCCATCAGAAATAAATATATATATTCCAAGGTGGCTGGGGATCTTCCTTTGATGAGAGCAGTTGCAATTCAGTGTGCTGTGTACAAGACACACCACAGATTTTATCTTTTTATGAAACTCTGTTCACACATTTTCCAAAAGTATGCCTTTTTATCATTTGCACTTTATTGATCAGGCCTTCCTGAACCATTTTCATCTCTAATTAAGGATGCAGAGAGCTTTACATTATTCTTCTTATGATTTCAAGAGCTCATTTTATACTGATTGTTTGGGGATTTGCTTCCTTGGGAGAATTTATTACTGTATGAATGAAAATGCTTTTCTGAAGCTGTTAATCAGTTTAAGATTTAAAAAAAAAAAGCTAATTGAAAATATTTCTCATTATTATTAAATTCTCAGGGGTGCTATAGGGTGTGCACACTATTATAATCTAAACCTGTAATTTGGATTTGCTTCTCGTGCCCTTTGGCACAATGGTATACATGGGAATTTTAAGGACAATAACTGACATTTAGCCACCCCAGCCACAGTGAAGAAAATGTGCTCTTTATCATTTTCTCATCAGCTGCTGCCTCCTGTCAGCAGTGAAGTTGTTTTGACAAGTGCTGGTTTGATATACTCATTTATAGAAGGGCTCAAAGCAATCAGAAGAACTTCCTAACACTGTGGATTGTTGGGCTGCAATAGAATCTTCTCAATGAAGTGGGGGAGGACTCATCATGAGAGTTGTTCTAAAACTGGTTGAGGCAAATCACCGAAGAATTTATGGAAGGGAACATCTATTCTCTGTTATGGGATGTTCTAAATAAGATAATAGGCTATTTCTATCACTCTTTGATGTTGAAACTTTGCATTTCAAGTGCTGGATGGAGTGATGTATTGCTGATGCATTGTACCTAGAGACTGTGCATGAAGTCTGATGGCACTGGGTCATAATGCTGAGGCTCATCCATGAAGCTTTTATACAGAGAGCCAGTGTCACCTGAATGATCCCTTTTGTGCAGTGCACTGGGTTGCTGGGAGCTGGGAGCTGGGTGGAGAATGCTGTTTGTCACTGTCCTCCTTGATAAGAGGTCTCATTCATCTTTTGTAGCCCTGATGAAACAATCTGCAGCCTGCAGCCTGTGTAGTTGATCAGTTTTCATTCAGGTGAGCGTTCCTTCTGTGTTGCAAGAACATATTATAAGTTTCTCTGCATGCAGGCCTGCAGAAAAATCTTCCCATAGGAAAGCATCTTTTTACTGTCTTTCTACTCTGTAGAAGTTTCTATAAACAAAATCTCTGATGTGTGTTTCAAGGACATTTGGATTTCTCTGCCTGTCTCCTGATATGAGTAGATGGGGGTTTTCTTTCTTTCTTTCAGCCTCTGAGGTGAAAAGTTGTTATCTCTGATTGTGTGAGCTATTCTGGCATTCCTTGGATGAAGCTGGAAGCAAGAGTTTCAGATGCTCCAAGCTGGGCAGATAATAGCCCAAATCCTTTTAATTATGGAGTCATGTTAATAAATCATATTTAGCCTTCTGATACTATTGCCAAGAGTCCTTTGTCACTGCACGGACCATGGCAATACTTCTGAGGCAGAATCAGAGACTGACAGGATGGCTGAGTTTAAAAGGGACCTCTGGGGTCACCTTGTCACCCCACTGCTCAGTTATGGCCACCTGGAGCCAGTAGCCCAGGACCACATCCACGTGGCTTTTGAATATCTCCAGGGATGGAGACTCCACAGCTTCCCTGGGCAGCCTCACAGTGCAGGAGTGTTTCCTGATGTTCAGCTGGGCCCTGCTCCTGTCCCTGGGCACTGCTGAGAAGAGCCTGGCTCCATCCTCTTCCCTTTGGGTATTCATATGTGTCCATAGGATCCCCTCTGAGCCTTCCCCTTCCTCTCCAGGCTAAACAGGCCCAGCTCTCTCAGCCTTTCCTCCTGGGAGAGACGCCCCTGTCACCCTGCTGTGCCAAGGCTGGTCTCTCCACTGCTGTTCCATTTCTCTGTTGTGCTGGGGAGCTCAGAACTGGGTCCCAGCACTCCAGCTGTGGCCTCACCAGCTGGAAGGATCACCTCCCTCACCCTACTGGCAATCCTTTATTTAATGCACCATCCACCTTCTTCACAGCAGAGTCATCCTTCTGGTTCCTGTTCAACTTGGTGTCCCCCAATTCCTTTTGTGCCAAGCTGCGTTCCAGCTGCTTGGCACCCATCAGATATTTTGTCTTAACATCTGTCCCCTTTAGGTGATTATTCTTAAATTTTGTGATCTTGCCAAAGAATGTACAACTCTTTAATCGCAGGATGCCAAAATCACTTGCTGAAAGTGCTTTTTATTCTCATTGATATATTAGTCTTTTTATGAGATACTGAATGTATTTTGCCACGCGGATTTTTTTGAAATGTAATTGTACAGCCTGTAGTAAGTTTTTAGTGTGGTTTTAACAGTCATTGTAAATTCAATGAATCTGAATTTACAGCAGTTATGCTTTCAATAGGCTTAAAGCAGCTGAGTATGTGAAAGTAGTTTGCTTTAGGAATGGGTTTGAACTTTATTTTTAAACATTTGTATAATCCTGGCTGTGTAGAAGAATACCTCTGTGTGCTGAGGGCTCCATTGATTAAAGTCCATTGACACAACAGACCTCTCCTGTTGATCTTGGTTTTAATTTTTTTCTAGTATGCATATCTAATACTCTGAATAGTTGCTTATATGCAGACACAACTCCAGTATCACAATTTAATTGAATTAGCCATTGTGGGATGAAGATACTGAACATTCTTAAAAAATAAAGCTCATGTTCATGAATCATGAAGGTAGCAAAGGTTGGCCTTGCCTCTACCTGGTTGCTTGAGAATATTTTTATAGGGAATAGAGAATGGTGACCTAAATGGCAGGAGAGTGGACTGGAATTACAAAATTGAGAAGTTTCTCACAGTTTGGCTTTGGACAACTTTGGAAAGTTCTTTGTATCTTTCTCTGCTTTATCTGACCTGTTAATTGCACATCATATCTCTCTACCAATAAATCTTAAATCTTAAAATCTGCTGGTACAACTAGTCTGTGTTATTATTCTGATATCAGTTTAATTCCATTTATTCCTGGTGAGCTCATCATTCTGAATTTGCATGTGAGTTTCAAATGATTAAAAATCTTTACACCAGTCCAAAATTACACAGTAAAGCATATTACAGTTGTTTTTTAATTATAAAGGATGGTGGGCACACATTTCATCCCTGAAAGCCATATAGTACTATTAAACTTCTTGTGTGGGTTTGGTTATTCATGAATGTGAGTTTCATTCACTATCTTAACAAATTCAAAATTTTATGGTTTACCACTGTGTCCTCAAAATAGGAAAATTGACCAAAGCCTGTACCATTTATACAGGCAAAACTATTCCTGCCTGAGAAGGAACTGCAAAGGCCAATGTAAATATTAAGCAATTAAAATCAGTCTGTGAAAACAGCCATGACTACCTAAGAGAGAAGAATATGTTATTTGGTGTTAATTGTTTGCCCAGCATCTCCTAATGAGTTAAAATGAACATAATTTAAAAGGGGGCTAAATGTCAAGGAAAAATTTCCTCAGCAGTTATTCCAAAGCTGAAGCTGCTGGCTTCAGGCAGAGGTGGGGGCAGACTTTATCACCAGAGATACTTAAAGCTGTGAAACTAAAAACTGATGACTAAAAATGCTACTAGACAGTTCTCAGACAAATGTCTTTCCTGTCCTTCCTGGTTTTTAGTATCTCTGTTGTCTTAAGAATGAAGTGGCCCCATGAGGCTGAGCAACAGCCACCAGTCATTATTCAAATGTAGCTTAATTACAGAGTTATCTGTGTTCTCTAAGTTACCATTTGTTTAACAGCTAAATTGCAGTGCCAGCTGTGTCCTTGGGATTCCAGGCACACTGGGTTGCAAACCTGTGGCAAGGTCAGAGTGTTTCAGCCTCTCCAACTTTGACTGTGAAAATCGAGCAGACTTTAAGGGTTTAAGGCTGCTGGCACTGTATTTCTGTTTTGTATTGCATTAAAAACACAGGCAGGCCCCTCTTGTGGTGAACTGTCGAAGCTAATATAGAGCTTTAATGATATAAAAAATATAAGGGTTAATAATAAAGGATAAAATCCAGCCTTTATATAAGTTTATGTAAAAGTGTAGAGGTAGGCAGATTGGGAGGGTTTGTTGGGGTTTTTTAGAGAGAAAGAGATTTTTTCATCTGTTCTCATCCGAAGTAGTTGTCTTTGCTTTCAGGGTTTATTTGAAATAGTGGAATGAATCCTTTGCAGCACTGTTTGCATAGTGCTGCCACTGCCATCCCTTTCTTGTTATCTCTGTCTTGTGGAAGTGATGCTTAGGCTGGAGTAGGAGATGAGAGGAGGCTGTATTTTAAATATAACTGGCTGTATTTTAAATATAACTAATGCCTCAAGTTGGCTGGGTGCATTTTCTGATGTTTTTATGTTGAAGAAAAATACTATGATGTGGAAAACAAAGCTGAAATGCTCTGGAACCAATGGAGTCAGCTTTCAAGGTACAATTTTAATTCAGGAAGCTTCAGACCTGTGTGATCCTTTCTTGTAAGTACACACTTTTCCTGCCTATAGGTCTCCTCGTCAGTGGAAACTAAAGATAAGGAATGTATATTTTTTTGCATGAAAAGGAATACAATAATGCTTTGATGAATAGACACTTCTACAATAAAGCTCTTCTGTCTCATTGAAACTGTAGATTGCTAGCTGTTACATGACACTGAACAGTTTTCCTTTTAGTATTATAACACAGTGACTTAAATGTGATGGGGCATTAGAAAAGATTGAATTGCTTTAATTTTACTTTTTCACAGGGTTCTGAAGCCACTGTGTTTTATTTTGAGATAAATTATCCTATTTATCTTGTCTGCATAAATACCTATATGAATAATGCAAGAAGCTGCTAAAAGTAAAAATTACAGACCTGTCCCTAAAGGACAGGATTAACATCCTGCAAGAGCTTATATGAAACCAACTGGTGCCTTTATTCTTCAATACCAAAATGTGCCATTTTTGGGCATTTGCAAAGCCACTATAGTGGAATGTTGCCAGATCCATTAACAGTTCTCTACTAATGGCAGTCAAATGAGTGAGTGGGGTAAAAGCAGGCAGCAGGATGGTTTCTATGAGATCTCCTTTTACATGGATGTTATAACAAGGCTTGAATGAAAAAAAAAAACTACCAGAAATAATGTCATGGTGGTAAGAGCAGCCATGTCATAGAGCAAGAAATGGAAAATACTACCCTTAATGCAAAGGTAGTGCAGATATTTAGCCAGAGACTGCAGAGGAAAATTAAGATTACGAAACTTTCCACTTCCCAAGGAAACATTACATTGGCAGTTTCTCACAAGCACTCTGCTTTAGGCTATCTGGATACTGACACAGACATGCAGAAAGCCCATAAAAAACTGCCCATCCTGCTGCCAGGGGCACCAAGGGCAGGCAACCCCTGCAGCATGGGAGCACAGCCAAAAGATGCCCACCAGTTATTTCTTCTGGCCTGTGTGAAGTGACAGAATTTCTGATCAGGTTTTAACGTGCTCCTTTGAAAAAGATTAGAATTCCTGCACTGTTTCCACTCACAGGTCGGAATTGTGCACTTTCATTTCAGCTTTACATAACTTTAGGAAGAAAGTACATACAGCACATTCTGGTAAGCATCTGCACACACCAAACACACAAAAATAGTCTGTATATCTATCTCAAATTCTGTAGCAAAACCCCAAACCAGACTTGGATAGAAAGACTTTTATCCTGAGGCAATTATGCAAATATGGTGCTAGAATCTAAAGATGGAAAAGCAATGATGAAGAGAAGCGAGTTGATTCTAATTCCCTGAACTGGCTCTTATGTATATCAACATTTTTCTGTGCAGAAGAAATGCTCAAAAAAAAACTTGTTTTGAAAAGACAGGGTGTCCAGCTGGAAATGGTCTATTAAACAAACTAAATAATGTCATGGTATCTGACACACCATTTTATAAAGCTGTTACTTGCTTTTCCTTCTTGGTATTCTGAGCATCCTAAATCTCAATTTCTCAAACATCCACAAATATTTTCCTACTCCTGCAGACCTGTGTTTATACACGTGCTACAAACAGCACACAGGATCCTAGGAGAAGCTCTCAGAGCCCATTGTGGCATTTCCAGCCCTTTTAGTGTTTATTTAGTTTGCTAATGTAGAATTTCTTAAATTTAGAATATTTTTAATTAATGCACTACTGAGTGTGGTGGGTTCAGTGCTGGCAGATTGTCAGTTTACTTATTTTTTGCTGTGGGGTAGCATTAGGAGAAAGGTAAAGGCAGGCTCAAAACATTCAAGAAAGTATAAAGAAAGTTTATTAAGAATAACTAAAAAGAAAAGAAAAAAACAAACTAAAACAAAGTTTTTAGGACCCGTTTTCTTACTAAACTATTCTTTTTTTACTATCAATGTAAAGAAAACAAAACTAAACATTTTAGTTAGTTTATTACTTATAAAATAGTTTGTTTTTAACTCACTCAGGAAGAGGAGGGTTTTTTTGTTTATGTTATGGAAAACTTCTTTATAAGGAAAAATAAACAGGTTTTTTTGTGGTTTAAATGGATTCACGTGCACTTGCTGGAGGGAAAACTTATATTGTGGAGCTTTTTTCATTCTACAGCTTTTTCAGAGGTGTTTATGGGCCATGTCTAAACTGTGGGGTTGGTTTTTTTTTAGTTTAAAAATGAACTGTTTAACAGAGCGAAGGTTTTTATGCTTTTTTTCAAAGGGTGGTCTTTTTTTTTCCATCTTTTTTTGTGGCTGTGTTCACACAGCCAGAGAGAAATTTTAGAGACAATAAGTGAGTTTCTGAAGAAGAAATGTAAACAATAGCTAGCTTTAGAGACAATGTCCTTGGAATTACGTTAGCTGAAGCCACCAATGGAGTCAGATAAATTACCATAAGACCAATCAGCTAATGGCAACTATCAGTGTTATAAAAGTCTGTGTTCAAAATAAACTTTCTCTTCATACTGTCACGGTTGGCTGGTGAGTTTTTCTGTCTCTCTCTCTAACACGACTATTGTCGTGGTTCATGCATTGAAGAAAAGACTCTTGACGACAATATCAGAAGGCTAATATGATTTATTAAAATGACTCCATAATTCTAGTATTTTTCTATATCTGCTCAGCAGAGAGCATTCTCCATGCTCCTGCTGCTGCTTCGTCCAGGGAACGTGTCCGAATAGTTTACAATATCAGAAAGATAAAGTAATTTTAGCTCTGTCCCCTCATAGGTAGGAGGAGGCCAACCAATTCCATGTTCTTGAAGAACAGACACAGATATTTTGTTTACAGAAAGCTTATACAGAGTAAAAAACAACAAAAAGATATCCTCCCATGAGAAAATAATCAAAAAACTTACACACAGAGAAACTTATAATATGTTCATAGCAACACACGACTGTGACATTTTTTTCCTTGGGGGCACAGGGAACTCGTTGTGTTGGGGTTTTCCTTGTTGACACTGCTCTTTGTGCACGTCCCATCTCGTGCTGCTGCTGCTGGTGTTCTGCCAGAGGGACCCCAGCCTGCTGCAGAAGCAGAGGGAGAATTGCTGCCCCATTCTCCTTTCTGCACCTCCTCCCAGCCTCCATCCTGCACCTGCATGCAGGAGAACAAGGCTGGGGAGCAAGGAGGAACTGAGCTTAACTTAAGGGGTGAGGTAGTGGTGGGAAGTAGAGCTTGAAGAATTTTTAACTAGTTGCTTCCACACCAGTGGTGTCTGTCATGCTCAGATTGCCCCAAAAAGCCCACATAGCTTCTCCTGTCCTTTGCCCACTGCCCCCAGCGTGTGCAGGACAATGCTGGCACAGCTCCAGTGGTTTAAGGAGATGGAGGAAGTAAAGGAAAAACCTGTAAAACTGAAAGCAAGTCTTTTTTTCCTAGCTCTGCTGGTTGAAGAAATGGGTTAGTGTCTCCCTACACATCAGGGAGCAAAGCTGTAACAGGTATGGTACTGCCACAGTGAAGTCATCTAGTCTTGAAAGAGTTCTGTGTATTATTTTACTTTTTGACATAATTTAGAGACATAACCTAACAGCTCTTCTTCCATTGGGTAAAGTGCTGCTTAGTTTTGGTACCCTGGCAGGCAGGCTTTCTGAAAAGTAGGCTGCTAGTCAGTTAGTGTCCTTTGCCATGAGCATAAATCGTATACTTTTGAAAGAGTTTTAGCTTAGAAATGAACTTTAGGAACACTCCATTAATTTTGTAAATTAAAAATGTAAAATTGAACAGATTGGAGTCCAGTACAGGACTGAAGCAGGGAAACAGTCTTTAAACAGAAACATTCTCCAATCCAACACTGGGAAAGAAAGGAAAGTAAGAAGAAGGATTCATTTGTAATTGACCTGCAGTAGCAAAGTCATTCACTTTCCAAATAGGATTAAACCTGTTTCATCAGCCATGACATGTGAAAAGATCATGGCTATAAATTCCATTTGCTGTAATGAATTGAAAGTGTCTGAGTTTGCAAGCAGCACTCACCATTGATGGACAGCTACATTCGTGCACTGTTTTAACACTAAAATTAGCTTCCACAAAGTACAAAGTACAGAAAAGGTGGCAGCAGTGACAGATCTTAAAGCATTTAAAAATTGACTTTATTGTTAGATGGGAGCTGAATAAAGCTAGAAATAAATAGTGTTTATGATCCTGTTATGTAGATAACTTGGTTCATGCTTGAGTGAGGGCAAACAGGAATCTTGGAAAACAGCATTTTTTAGTTTCTCAGCCATATTTCAACAAGAATAAATATTGTTACTGAAATGAAGAAAAATGGAACTTGTCTATGGTACTGCTTGTAAGATGTAAGAAAATGGGATTGTGTTGAAGGATACTTCATTCAAATCGATATCCATGTACATCAGCATGACTCCAGTGCAGCCCATGAAACCACATTGGTGTGTGTGTTTTGGAAATGGAGGTAAAAGCTACATTCTGTGGTTAGTTAATCCCCTTAACTCAGTCTTGCATCAGGATCATGAGACATTTGTCCTTTGATCCTTGCGGAGCTAAATGTAGTTTCCAAACCTGTTTTCACCAAGTTTTTTTTGTTCGCTATGCACAGTTTTATGCACATTTTAAGTGTGCCAAAAAAAAAAAAAACCTCAGTGGGAATAATTTGAGTCTCTTTTTAATTGATAAGTTATCCAGCTGAAAACTGTCCAAAATTTAAAAAACAAAAAAAAGCTTGAGCTGAATAGAGAATGAAAATGTAATGGCTTCTTAAATTACCACAAGGTTAGCATATAATTAATTTGCTAATTTTAATTACAACCCTACAAAATGTGCTGAAAAATGCTCAAAGGGAAGAAGCAGCCAGGTGCCAGCCATGATTAGCCAGGGCTACTGGCAATTACAAAGTCTCTATGAAATGTGTTACAGAAATTTGAGAAACCCCCTTTCTAAAAACAGCACATTCATTGACCCTCAGCAGGGTATTCATCATGCTGCATCTCCATTGCTGCAGACTTGCTGTCGTTTGCCTCACTCTTTTCCAGCTAAATGTTTTATTGCAGCCGAAACGTGGAGTGCTTTTTCTGTTTGTCACACGCTGTTACACTTGTACTAGGTATTTCTTTTGATCATATAAACAAAAGGGATTAACCAGTGTTTGTGAAGTGTTCTGAGCACCCTCAGTTCCAGACAGCTGCCAATATTGCAGCTGAATGCTGGAAAAACAAATCCTGAAGAAGATGCTTTTTCTTTCCAAGGTGTCCTGGCACATGCAGTTTGTAAAGCAGCAGGAATATTGCTGAAACTGCCTTTTCAGTGGACAACCTGTTCTGCAACGCTTTGAATGCACAGACAAATGTAATTTCCGAGTCAAAAAAGCAAACAAAAATCCCCAACACAAACAAAAAACCGAACAAGGGACAAAAAATCTGCATGTTTGCTTTGCATTTTCAGCAAATCGTGGTGTAAAAGAGTGCCTCGTCTGTAACAGATTACATGATGTACTATTGTTATTTTTTATTGTTGTTCTGTGAGTCATGCTTTAAATGTCTGGTTTTTTTGGAGCTGTAATAAACCTTGATCCATCTATTGAAGGAAATCTTTAAAAAAAAAAAACCTCTGAACCAATAAGATTAAAAAAAAAAAAACCAAACCAAAACAAACAAACAAACAAAAAACTACAGTATTGGTGTCAAAGGAAATTAATTTCCTGGCTGGCTTGTGTTTTTCTCTGAGGCAGATATTGATGAGTGTGCAGAGGGGATCATTGAGTGTCACAACCATTCACGCTGTGTTAACCTCCCAGGGTGGTACCACTGTGAGTGCAGAAGCGGTTTCCATGACAATGGAACCTATTCTCCTTCCGGGGAGTCCTGCCTTGGTAAGCAACCATCAGCAGAGCCTTTTTTTTTTTTTTGGTTTGTTTTTTTCCCGCCCCCCCCCCGCCCTTGTGCATGGTGTTCCCAAGTGAGTGGCAGAATGGGGTGCACCAGGGGTGTCTGTCTGTCTGTCTGTCTGTCTGTCTGTCTGTGTGGCCCTGGCACCTCGTGGTGCAGCAGGACATCCAGAGCCTGACCCCACTGCCCTGCTCCATTTATCAGAGCAAGTGGCTGGGGAAACCTGGAGGGAAAAGTGGGCTTGCTGGGGAGCATAACTGGCCACAAAAGGGGGAAGAGGTGGTTTTCTAATTCCAGGTTTCAACAGAGTGATAGAAGAACGTTTCTGTGGTACGTCTGTGTTGCTTTGGTTTGCTTGTTTTCCATTTCTCAGCATATTCATCATGACATTTTTTTAGAGTTATGCAAATCACATCAAATTCTCTGTGCACCGTATTTGCAGAATAAGGTCCCAAGAGCATGAACAGAGAGGGATTTTTAATGGGTGCAAAGGAGTTTCTCAGTGGTTTCTGTGGGAGGACAAAGGAGGAGGCTCCATGAGGAGTTAATGCTGGCTCTGGGTGCCCTCACTGGCTGTAGGGCTCTGGATGCCACTACAGCAAGTAAGCAGCAATAAATAAAAATAAAAGCAATAAAAAGAATAAAAGCAATAAAAAAAACCAAAAACATGGTGTAGATGGTAATTCTGCCTTACCCCTGCCTTACAGTTTTTCCACCTTTTCAGTTATTTGCCTTATACATAATTTCTATATGTATTTCTAAATTTTATCAGGTGAGTTTAAAACTCTTTAGGAGGGATCCTGTTTTAACTTCTGTAGAGATACTGGCTCCTAGTGTTATGTCCTTTCTTTGGAATTTCAGTTATTTCCTCTCTAGTCAGTTATATGAGTTTCTATAAAAGCTCTTCTCCTCCTTTTGTGTTTTGGTTTTTTTTTTTTTTAGTGCTGTGAATTTCATTTATCCTCTTCATAACTTCAAAGGGTGTTTTCTGTGATTTTAAGTCTATAATTAAAATAAGAATTTGTAACAAAAATACGTACGTTTACTTGTAAAAAACATTCCCATCTTTTATGAGTTCTGGCTATTAGAAATCCTTGGGATAAGGTAGTATCATAATTTAAAAATGCAGAGGAATGATAATGATTTTCAAAGCAATATTTTGTAGATTGTCCAGCTAAGTTAGCTTTTTACACCTTGTCCTAAGCTGATGGGGAGCTCAATAAAATCACAGCAGAAGTTCAGAGGGTGGCTGTGTAAAAAATGGCAAATTTTACAGCATTTCATGATTCCATAGATAAAATAGATGAAAGCCATGTATTTCTAGACGAATTCTCAAATGTTAAGAGTTCTCTGGTTTATCTGAATGTTGTAAAACCAGTGATGAATGGAGCAATGTTGAAAATACCTTCTTTATGAGAAGTCAAAGCAAAAACCTGCAGAAAGCCCTGAGGCCCCTGGGGCTAAGAGGCACTTTTACCAGTTCTGGTGGTGCCTTGTGCCACTCCCATGGGGAGCCCCATCCCTCCCACCTCCTGTAGCTGATTTGGGGAGCAGAAGATGAAGAGCCAGGCTGGTGTCAGCAGAAGACAGACACTTAGGCAAGCCTCTGGATGACCCCCAGCTAGGCTCAGCTCTGGAAAGGTCAGTATTGCCTGCACTGAATCACTGTTGAAGGGTTGGGTGCTGCAAAAAGAAGCCCCAAATGTTCTGAGTTTGATGGAGGAATAAGATTCCATGAAAACACACTGCTATAAGAGCCTCCAGTGAGAGATCTGGGACTCCAGACAGCTCTATAAAATGCTGTTTATTCTATCCAGACAGCAATCATGGGCAATGGGTGACAGAGCCCAGCCTACAGCCATCAGCAGAAGCCACAGGCATGTCTGAAGTGCCAAGTCAGGAGTCTGAAGTCCCTTTAGTTCTGGCTACAATACATTATATACTTTTCTTTACTGAGCATCTTAATGCATAACAACCAATCAATACCTTTACTATTACCTCTAGCCTGTCCTACTAACATTACAATATTCATGTTACTGTTCTCCAATCACTAAAGGTCAGTGTGTTACAGTTTAAGCTAGAAGTGGTTTTTCAGTTTTCTTGCAGTGGAAATTTCTGAGACCTTTTTTCTACTTACAACATCAGCATGTCTATTTACTTTTTGTATTTTTCTGCTTGGTAAAAACATCTTCTGTGTGAGGTGGGCTTATCTTTTGTTCTAAATCATAAAAACCTTTCTTAATTAACACACCCTTTGCCTTCTTAGTTACCCAGTAAAACTGGCTCAGCAGTTCCTTTAGACCTTTGTTATTCTTCTATATCAACACTTGCTTCCATCTCTATTCCTTTCTCAGTTTCTACATTCAAAAACCTTTCTGCCAAGCGCACACATCTGTGAGACTTTCTTGTCAAACTTTCATCCATCCCAGCACCCTGCCCTCACTTTGACCTGCACAGCATGCTGGAAGCCTGTGAGGTGAGGTGCTCATCTTGCCATATGCAAGTTGTAAACAGAATGTGAAATTACTGGGGTTATTTTAATGAAATAGCTTCCCTGAGCCATATGCTGCAGGGTACCAGTGAGGAAAAGAAATAAACCAGTTTGCTTCACCAGTATAATGAAATAAAATAATTTTAAAAATTAATTGGAAGGTTCTGCTAACCCATATTGACAAATTCCAAACCATGATGTTTATTTTAAAATTACAACTAAGAATTGGGTAAAACAACAGAGAGAGAACACTGCACCTTCTAGCTAATACGTCACATTACAGAGCTTGTTTGCATGGTGGAGCATTTAGAGTCAGAACTCTGTTTCAGATAAAAGAGGGTTCATCTGCTTAGCAACAGTATTTTTTCCTGGTGTATATTGTATTTGTGTACATGAGGTGGGTATGAGCCATGGTCTTTCAGTGTGCTTTGAAACATTTCTTCTTCCCTCCCTGAAGGACAAGCTTGGTGAACAATAAATAGGCTAAAAACATAAGTAAAATAAGATTAAACCCTTTCCTACAAAATAATAACAATAAATACTACTAATAATAATGAAGAAAAGAAGATCACGAGGCAGTGGGAGGGAGTTCTCATCTCTGACAGATTGCCCAAAGCCCAGGCAGGCAGTTGCTTTTGTTGGATACATTTATGTACGTATTGGTTAACCCCTTTTCCCTCCGTTTTTATGGAGCTGTTATGGAGCTGAGTCATTGCTTGCACTGTCTCTGCAGTGCTTGCAGAACATTAAGAAAAATAGCATTTATTTGGGAAGTGCTTCCAAAAGCTATATTCTCGTTGACAAAGGGAAGACAGTGAAGTTTGTCACCTGGTGAGGGACAATTGTGTAAATCAGCAATGTGGCAGGGAAGGTCATAATATTGCACCAGAGCTGGGATAATAAGGATGTGTGGCTTAGCCAGGCCCCTTCAAGATTGGGAAAATTCTTTTATTGCTCAAAATATCAACCAAAGAGAGATTTTATTAGGGATGTCAGCTTCATATAGTGATGGTGAGCAGGCTAAAATTAAGAGAGAGTAATTTGATTTCCCACAGTAGTGTTTTTATGAGCCCCTGGTCTTTCACAATGTGTTATTAAGAATACTGCTTGCAGACAAAAGGCAATTGCTGTATAAAGTTGCTATCAAAGTTTGCCTGGCAATTAAAACCTGTAGGCTACAGCTGCTGTGTTGTTTGGTTGTTGGGTTTTTTTTTTTTTTATTTTATAATAGGAGTTTTGCTGCAATCTGAAGTAAAGAAACAATAATACTTCATAGAGAACGATGAGCTGCCACGTGATACAGTATTTGTAACTATCTACTGATAAAAAAAAAAACCCTAAAAGCCCAAAAAGCAAATTATGCTTTTCAATTTCCATCTCTAAGTGAGATGCTTCCAGTCTGTAGAGCGCTGTTCAGACCCTGGAGTGCAGATTTACTGATTCTATTTTTTTCAGAAAGATTTGTGTTTCTTGGTCCCTACACTGGGACTTGCACACACAGAAGGAACAATCACCAAGGCAGCAGTGCCTGTCAGGTTTTGTTTTTTTTTTTTTTTCCTTAAGAACCACTACACAAATTTTGTAGGGAAGCTTATCATGGATCCTCCTCCCACGAAATCCCCATAGGATTCACCATTTATTTCAGCCTGAAAGGCAGTGTAGCTAGACCTCACTGCAGGGTTAGAGTTGCTGGTTTGGGGAGATGAGAGCTGGGACAAGGCAGGACTCAAGAGCCCATGAAAGAAATCTCCACAGGTATTAGTCCCCCACAAAAGCTGGGTGCAGCAGTGCTTGCAGGTCAAATCTGAATGGACTTTAAATCTGTTCCTGAAGCTTTCATTTATTCATTTATTCATTTATTTCATTTATTCCATGGTATGCTGCAGTGGTGTCTCTTATCTAGCTTAGAAAGTAAAAGCAAGGGAGGTTAGATTTTGTTTATTTCCCCCCCTTTCTGTGTCACACAAAAAGGAAAAGACCCATCCTTTGGAAATCTTCCCATATGCCTGAGAATTACTTTCCTGTCTGTCAGTAGGGAAATGCTATGTAGGCAGAAAGGTTTGCAGAGGTACAGAGTATCCAAGACCAACTAGAACCTGCTATTTTACAACTTTCTTCTGCTCTGCTCATAGAATTTCTTAAAGCTCACAGTAGCAGAGTTGGTGGCAGTGGATTTTACCCTGTAAAATAAAGGTTATCTTACGTTCCATCTAGTGAATTCTAATATTTGTATTCTGACAGAAAATTGTGTTGCATGTCTTCAAGGTAATTGTGTTTAGTCATTTCTATATTTTTAGAAAGCTTTAGTAAATTCTTTATTCAGAATCTAATTTGTTATGCACTGTTCTTTAATAGACTGTTATGTCTCTATAGAATAAAAGTACTATCATAAAATATTTTCTACCTAAAAATGAACCTGTTTGGTGATATTTTTTCGAGGACGACTCCAAATAACTTTGATTTAGAAAGAAGGCAAAAAATCATTAAGTGCCAAGTTATCTGTGAAAAATGATTTGTCAAAACAATGTTTAGTTAACTTGTACATACATTGGTTTGGGAGCCCAGCATACATTTTTCACGTTAACAATATACTGTAATGGTTTAATGTTCCATAACAGTTAAAATTAGCACATTAGTAGGGTTTTCTCTTCTGCAACAGCTTAGCATGATGACACAGAGCACCACACTGCTTGCACACATTTATTAAGGTGCAATGGAAAAGTCTTGCAATTAAAACCTGAACAGCCTTGACAACTAAGAAATGAAGTAGCCAGGGATTGATTTAAAATTTCAGTGAAACTCAGTTAATGAACTCGTGTTGGTATGTACAGTCATGCTTCTCTTCCACCTGATACAAATGCAGTGGCCGTGGGACCTCTCATAATATCTGAGGCAAATTACTTCTCATTACAGCCAAAAAGGATGGAAAAGGAAATTGCATCTCAGGGGATTATTTGCTTCCATTTTGATTCTGTTTTCCTGCCTGCCCACATTACTGAGCTGTCCTTGTGCTTTTGAGATTATATTGGAAATGAGCACGTCTTGGGTGGTTTGTTCTCTTTCTTTTTTTCATCCACAAAATGTGACTGATTGTTAAGAATGTGTATGGTCAGGTACTTATATATACTTTGTTGTTATAATAACTTACAATAATAGCAAATATTTTATATATTTTATATTTATATATAATANAATTATTATAACATAACTTAGTTTACGTTATAAACAAAGCATTTGTTTATAGAAGCACTGACTGGAGAGTTTGGAGAGTGAAGATCTTGATCAGTTGTGTGAGGGTCTTGGCAGCAATCCCTTTGCTGCTGGCTGTGGTGTTGATAGAAAATTGCATAAAGCTTTGCAGTACAAGCAGGTTTCTGCTCAATATTTCCACTATATCCTCACTTCTCCTTGAAAAGGAGCTGTCTGGAGAGGGGAAGGAAAGCTCTGCCACTTTTATTTGGGGTAATTAGTAGTTTTTGCCACAGAAAATGGCAATGGTATAATGAATAAAATTGCAAAATCCTATTTCAGGTGTGAAAATCAGATTATTTCCATAGGTTGACAGGATACATGAAAGAATTAATCTCTCCAAACGTAAAGACAGATGTTTTGTTCTTGTCCTTTATCTATAGGGAAAGAATACAGAGTCTCCTTGCTATTTCTAGTGTTCTTCAAAGTTGCTTGATTTATAAATTAATATTTTATCTCCTTCCCACGTTGTGTTGTTATAATGGGAAATGAGATTTGTGTGCAGTTTTGTCTTGCCCCTCTTCAAACGTTCCAGTTTTGGGCCTGCATCTTCTGAGAACCGTTGTGGGAAAGCAAATGAAACCTGACAGGATGTGGAGAATTTGAGCTAAGCAAGGGTGTGAATACTACAAAAATAAGCTAAATGCAGAAGTCTCATCATAGTTTTCACATTCACTAAATCATTGTTTTGGACAACTGAACTAGGCTAATTTTTCAACACCTAAGTTGACACATTGATTCCAGTTGTTAAAGAGAAATTTCACACTAAATACAAGTATTTTCTTTCATGCTTTGCATCGCCATCTACACGCTGATCCCACACTGATATGGCCACTTGATCTTCATTAAAATCAAATACTTTCTGTACCTAACTGAGAGCCAACAATGTAGGAGCATTTGGCTGGTTTTTTTTTTTTTTTCCTTCCCCACCCAGCCAATCTGGTTTAAGGCTGAAGGAGTGACAGGGACAAAAACATGTTATGCTTGTAACTTTTTTCCCTCAAGTTACTGGGAAAGGTCTGTTTGTTCTGACTTTAGGAAATGCAATCAACGACAACAAAAACACTGCCAAAGGGATATTCTCAGAAAATTAGTTCTGTTACAAGTTCAGCTGAAAATGAGTGCAGTGTCCAAGCCTTTTATGTCTGATTAATGACTAAAACTTTTAAATAATAAATGCCATAAAAGAATAATAAACTGTTATTTACGTAAAGAACCAAAAACCAAAATGTTCACGCTTTGCTCGATTATTTGTCAAGAATCTCCCATTTACCATTTTGGGCTGCTCTTAATGGGGGCACCCTTTTTATGTGTGCTAAATGGAGAACAGCAGCAGAGGTTCATAAATAGGGGGTTCTTCCCTTCTGCATATGCATAAGAGATTAAGTTGGCTTTGTGTGAACAGGTCTGTACTGCTGAGAACATGAATAATGTTAGTTCCTATAATTGCTAACATCTGGCTTTCCATAAATCTGTTAAATTACATGGAAACAGAATTAGATTTCAGTGTCATAAGTAAAGCAAACAAATGCAACTCTGTGGGCAATATGACTTTGTATTCATCTGTGAAATCCTTTTAGTTTTGAGCTGTGAAAGCTGCCCTTCTAATCTGCACTGTTATTCTGCTACACATATACAGATTGTAGTCAGGGAGGTCTTAATGTGGTAGGGAAGATAATATTGATGCTGCTTCTTGAAACCACCAAAGGCCAAGTGAATGCTTCATTTATACCTTTGTTTTCAACAAAAAATAGAGGTCAAAGTCTATTGAAAAGAAACTGGGATATCTTTAAGAATGTTTTTAAGTTTTACAGTAGCTGTTTGGATATAATTCATTTGACACCAGTTCATTCATAGTTCTCTTCATGTCAGTCTTGATGCTTTTTACTTCCTGCAGTACTCTGGCACTTGCTAAACAATGAACTACAAGTTTTAATTTCTCTTAGTGCTGCACCTTCTTCACCACCAGTAGTGAATATTTCAAGTACTCATTCATGGCTAAGTTGTGCACTAGAGCAATAATGTTCTTTTCTGGCAATTAAGACTTCCAGGACAGCAAAATGCACCATTTTTTAGGCAAGTCTGAGTGATGAGCAATTGAATCATGCTGTCAGGCCACTGGGAACATTTCTTGCAAAGGAGTGGCCCACAGGTTAGCCCAGGAGTGAAGCTCTGTGAAGAAAGTGAAATTGCCTCCAGCTTCCCTTTGGATCTATAAGCACAACAAGGAACAGGCATTTTCTGGCAGCCCAAAGCTTTGACTGGGTTATGCAGACTGATTTTTGCATTTCTTCAAACCCAAGGGCATGGCCACATTTCCACTTTTCCTGGAGTATTTGTGAATTGAAATCAGGAATTGTGCTATCCAGACCAGGCTGAATTTAGTGATTTGATTGTTATAAATAGTTTCCTTCAGCAGAATGAGAGAATTCTTAGTCTTTTTAAGATAGGAGTCATGAACCCGTGGTACTTGTCCAAAAAAAAAGGCCACTGGACATCACATCCCACCTAAATTAGACTTTAGGTAACTTTTGTTTGTAAATTAGTTTGACTTTGTTGGTTTAGAGAGAAGTTAAAAGTGCTGTTGGGTAATATTGAACAGTTAAAATTTCACCCTAGCAATAAGGTCATTTCAAATGATAAGTATGGTGGTTCTTCCTTGTAATTTCTAAATTCATCTAATACTAGTCTGGAATTATCATGACAGAAACCATCATATGCTTCTAAAGGATTTTATTTTCCACCCTTCCTTCCACTGTTGATTACAGTTTTCACTGTTCATGTTGGAACAAAAGAGACCCACCAATTTACTGGTATTTCATCTGGACAATTTGTCAATATATTGTTTAAGAAAAGTCCAAAGTTATTGTCTGAAAGAAACACCAGTTTCTAACAATCTGCTTAAAAATCTAATAGCTTTCATTGCAAGAAAAAGAACACTGCATGAACTCCCTAGATAAATTCATATTGGATCATTATATTTTACCCTCCAAAAGCAAATTTATGGGGATACTGTAATTCCCTTTTCTCTGGTGTATAATGATTCTCTCTTGTCACCTATTCTTTGTGTCATTGCTAAATCATACTGCATAGCTTTAAGACTTTTTTTGTGTGTGTATCAGGTGCCTCTGAGTTCTTTTTTTTTTCCTTTTTTTTTTCCAATTCACTTATACCTTCCAGCAGTGGGAAAAGGATGCAACTGACTGCTTTTAGTACGGGGAATGTAGCTTGTGCTAGGAAATTATGAAGAATAATGGACTTCTATTTTAATGTAAAACCCAGAACAGAGAGTGGTCTAGTTAACAAAAAGTCACTCTGCTTGCTGGTTTCCAGTCCCTGGGAAATGAGTATGCACCCTTGTCTGAAGGTACAATTTTGTCACTGATGTATGGTTCCACTAAGGTACCTCAGATACAGCATTTACAATTCAGCCTGATGGAGATCATTTAAGAATTCTTTGTGGAATCAAAAGCTGAAGAATAACTTGAAAACCATCAGTGCTTTAAGTCTACCAAGTAAATATGGAAGATATAAAAAGGAATGCACCCTCATCCACCAGCAAGGCAGAATAAGCAATAATTACCCAATGCAGAAACGCCCCGTGAAAAACCGTGCCCAAAGCTTTTACAAATCTGCTGTTTTGCAGATATTGATGAGTGTGCCTTAAAGATCCACACCTGCTGGAATGACTCAGCCTGTGTGAACCTGGCTGGAGGGTTTGACTGCCTGTGTCCATCCGGGCCATCTTGCACTGGAGACTGTCCCCATGAGGGTGGCTTCAAGAGGAACGGGCAGGTGTGGACCCTGAGAGAGGACAGATGCTCCGTGTGCTCCTGCAAGGTGAGATCCAGCCCTCCCTTCCCTGTTGGGGTGATGCCCAATAAACCAGGGTGGGGTTTTGCCCAGGCTTGCCCTGATCCAGGTGCTGGCCAGGTGGCTGCTGCTGAGGGGTTCACCCTCAGAGGAACCACGGCTGGCTAGGAGCAGGCTGCTCGGCCTCACTTGAGACCTCTAGGATGGTGAAGAAGGAGCCAGATCCAGGGAGAGGTTTTTCAGTCTTTATTCCAGTTCCATGCAGTGTCTGCTCCCAGCTTCTCCCTGATGACTCTTGGTGAAGACTCCCTGGATGACTCTGGGTAACTCTCCAGATGACTCCCTCGACCATGTGGTCACCCAATATTTTATACTCAGGAAGGGGCTAGGGAAGGACCAGGGAAGCACCCAACCAGGTAGGGGCAAGGCTGGGCTTTAGGGGAAGATGGACACACAGGGAGCCCTGTCTCTTTTGGGGCATTCTTTGAATCTTGACCTATCAGGCTTTCTGGAATGTCCTCGAGATAAGGAGGACAATGGCCCAGACACTGAACAAAGCTTGTAGAGTAATAAATGCCCTGCAGTTGGCAAAAGCAGTTCAGATCACATTAACCTGGCATGTTTTCTGCTTTCTCATAATTTTGTGTTGTCAGCTTCACAACAGCTTTGCTTGCTAGGCATAAGAAATGATGATAATTATTTTTACAATAGCAAGGAATATTATAATCCATTCAAAACTACGATGAAATGCAGCAGTGAGGCTGAACTGACATGGCATTGTGATTCCCTGATGCTGATTTTGTACGTGCTGCATTGTGGACAAGGCTGGCTTTGCTTTAAAACAGGAACCAAGCCCTGGTTCCTACATCAGGTCATGAGCAGTCACCCCCCTGCTGCAAGCTGAGCAACCTGGTCTGCTGGAAGGTGTCTCTGGCAGGGGGTGGTTAGAACAGGATGAGCTTTAGTTCCAACCCAAACCATTCTGTGATCCTTTGCTGTTTTGTCTGCCTGTGGAAAAGACATCCTGGGCTGCACCTATGTAGGAAAATTTCACTGCCGCCTGCAGGTGTTCCTAGATTTGGTGGTGATGAAATTTTCTTCCTTACATCAGTTAATAGACCCAGAACAAAGTTCCCATGAGGCTAGGAGAAACTGCAATGAAATGAATGGAGTTGCTTTAGGAGTTGTAGAGTTGTGAGCAGAATATAGCTTTATCCAGGCCCTCTATAATACAGGCACTGAATTGTAATGAATAATTCTTTTTTCTTTAATCTGGTGTAGGTCCAGATGTGGGTCAGACACAGAGGTCAGAATAAAGAACAATTAGTGCTATTGTGATTGTGTGGTATTTTGCTCTGATTAAGTTAAAAGGACCACCTTTATTCAACTTATTTTCTTCACAGTGGTACATTCAGTCAAAATAGTGCTAAATAAATNATATTAATAAAATAAGAAATATTGTATTAGAGTGGCAACTGCTTGAAGAGTTTGTTGATGTAATCAAGGAGATATGAAACTGCTTCACTGTATTTCACTGAGATACTGGCTGCTTTTAAATTCAGTTGGGTGGAGACAGGAAAGCAGTGTTGTCAGATTCAGATGGAATTGGATCCATGCACTGCCAGAAACTGGGACGGTACTGGTGTTTGTTGTATATGACAGGCAAGATCCACTCCTTACTGGCATGGAATACACTAACAAATTAATATTTCCTGACAAGCCAAAGATCACAGAATCACAGAATCACAGAATGTCTGGGTTGGATGAGACCTCCAAGATCATCGAGTCCAGCCCAGCCCCAGCACCTCAACTAAACCCTGGCACCCAGTGCCACATCCAGGCTTTGTTAAACACACCCAGGGATGGTGACTCCAGCACCTCCCCAGGCAGAACATTCCAGAACTTTATTGCTCTTTCTGTGAAAAACTTCTTCCTAATATCCAACCTATGTTTCCCCTGGTGCAGCTCGAGGCTGTGTGCTCTGGTTGTGTCAGTTCCTGGAGCCAGAGCCCAGCCCCAGCTGAGCACAGGCACCTTTCAGGGGTCACAGAGAGTGCTGAGGTCACCCCTGAGTCTCCTTTTCTCCAGGCTGAGCACGCCCAGCTCCCTCAGTGGTTCCTCACGTGGCCCTTTGGTGTCCACACCCTGTGACCTCCCCTGGGTGGCTGCCTGGCAGGTTGTGGCTGATGTCAGGGCACTGTGTCCTCGCAGGACGGGAGGATTTTCTGCCGGAGAACAGCCTGTGACTGCGGGAACCCCAGCGCTGACCTCTTCTGCTGCCCGGAGTGTGACACCCGTGTCACCAGCCAGTGCCTCGACCAGACTGGCCACAAGCTCTACCGCAGTGGGGACAACTGGACCTACAGCTGCCAGCAGTGCCGTTGCCTGGTATGTGTCACTGACATTTTGTGGGTCCCTGGGTGGAAAACCTGCAAAGGCTTTTCTTCCCAGGGAGAAGCACATTCTCAGCACAGAGTTTCTATAAACAATCTCTGAGCTGTGCTCTGCTCAAGGACATTGTCCCTCTGCCTGGCTGTGGGAGGAAGCTGGTCCTGGTTATCAGCTCTCACTTTGTAGGGTCACAGGGACAGGAGAGAGAGGAGAGAAGGATTCTGCCCCAGGCAGAGTCACAGCATTCTGAGATTCTGGTACAGGGCAGCAAGGAGAAAGCATCTGAGCTCTGTACATGGGCATGATACAGCCCAAGCCTTCTGAACAATGGAGTCATCTTAATAAATAATATTTAAGCCTTCTGATACATGGAGTCAAAGAGCCCTGATTCATCATCTCAGACCATTTGCTGTAAGTGGCCTCGTGAAAGGTGTGAGCAAAGCAGTTGGGATGAGTAAGGATAATAAGCATTATGACTTTTACCTGGAGGCAGGCTTGTGGCTCTTTCTTCACCTGCTTTTCAGGCTGGGGGAGTGGTGATAAAGCACTTACAGAGCCCCAAGGAACTGAAAGCTACACCCTCACTTTTCATCTTACTGCTGGATAAGTAGGTCTAATGAGAAAAATTGAAAGCTCGACAAAAGATTGGAAACCTCGACACTACATTAATTTCAGCATTAGTCTACTTTTGAGAACTTTTATAAGGTTGTCTGATCTTTTAATGACTTTTTCAAACCTTTTGTGCATGAGATGGAGTTGGTTGGAGAAGTTTCAGTTTTTTAATTGCATCTGGTGGACCTGTCTTGTCAAAAGGAACAATAAATTTATTTATTTATTTGAATTCTGCAAATCTGGAAACATGGAGTGCCAGTGCCACTGTATAAATTAGAAAAAATTAACCAAATAAAAAAGGATAAAGAAGACTGAAATGACTAGAAAAACATACAGAATAATGATCACTTATTTTCTCATTAGACACTATAGATTATTCCCTTAAAGCTTTAGGTTTTCCACAGATATAGTAATTAGTGCATCAATTAAATTCATTTAAATTATCAGTTTTCCATTTATAGCTGCCTGTATAGCATAGTCTTTATATATGTTACTAATCAAGAAGTGTCTGAGCATCAGGAAGGAAATTACATTCAAAGCTAAGTTACTGTCATGAAGTAATTATCCATAATGCACAAAGTATTGTGGTTGTGGCTTGCAGTTTCTTGCCTAATTTTACGATTTTATCCAGAGCTGTAAGACAGTGATGCCCTGGATCAGTGTTGTATGTAAGGTTCTGTGCAGTGTGTGATGTCCTCAGCATCTGAAGTGTTTACAGAGCAGTACAGAGCAAGTTATTGAAGACCTTTCCAAGTTAATTCCGACACACAGAGAAATACTGTGCAGAAGTGACCTGATCTTTTGTTTTCTCCATGTCTCTATCTACTAAACTGTTTCAGTTTTTTTTTTTTCAAAGAAAAAAAAAAAATAAAAAAAAAAATGGAATAAAATGAGCCAGTGGAACACAAATGTTGTTGCTCTAACGATTCCTTTAGGAGCTGCCAATAAAATTGATATTGGCAGTTGCTATTTAGATAGATGTTCAGTGCTTCTCCAGTGTACTAACCTACATCTATCTGCAGTGTTAATTTTCTATTTAAACACTTGCTGTGATCCTGCAGAGATGTTTATGTGACCAGGAGTAGAAAGAGTGCATGAGTCTGCAAGGTAGTCACAGCAAAAATTATAGTTTGTAGAAAATACTAGTTCCTGGTATTTAACCCTGCCTTTAAAAAACCCAAAGAACTCAAGTTCTCCTGCTATGATGATGACAGTGGTGTTGTTTAGTCAGGACTCAACCAAATGATCATCTGCTACATTTAGGAAACTTCAGCTCAGTATTCAAACATGTATTTGTGTGACTGTTGCTATGAACATATTATAAGTTTCTCTGTGTGTAAGCCTTCTGATCATTTTCCCATGGAAGAACATCCTTTTGCTGTCTTTTACTCTGTATAAGCTTTCTGTAAACAAAATATCTGTGTCTGTTCTTCAAGGACATGGAATTGGTTGGCCTCCTCCTACCTATGAGGAGAAAGAGCTGAAATTACTTTATCTTTCTGATATTGTAAACTATTCAGACACATTCCCTAAACGAAGCAACAACAGGAGCATGGAGAATGCTCTCTGCTGAGCAGTTATAGAAAAATACTAGAATTATAGAGTCATTTTAATAAATCATATTAGCCTTCTAAATTTATTGTCAAGAGTCCTTTCCTCTGTATATAAACCACGACGATATGTGACCAGCCAAACTGAGGTCTGAGCCATTCAGTTTATTGCAATTTTGGCAGAACATTGCTTTTCCATTGCAAAGGGTACAGAGTTCCTTGTTGGTTCATAAATGGCAAGTACAATGACGTTTGCTTCAATGCTTGTAGGAAGGAGAGGTGGATTGTTGGCCTCTTCAGTGCCCCACGCTGAGCTGCGAGTACACGGCCATCTCAGAAGGAGAGTGCTGTCCTCACTGTGTCACTGACCCCTGTCTGGCTGACAGCATCACCTATGACATCAGGAAGACCTGTCCAGATGGCTATGGGGTCACAAGGCTTAGTGGTGCTGTATGGACCATGGTGGGATCTCCCTGCACAACCTGCAAATGCAAGGTACGACGGGCCAGGTGGGATGGTCACAGAATGGACCTGAGAAAATTGGGGTCCTTTCCTGCCCCTGGAGGCTCACATTTAGATCTTGGGGAAGTAAATAAGACCTGAGAGCCTACAGAAAACCCATGCATTTTCTGTCTGGCAGAATAAAAGCAAAACAATTCTCTCCTTGTTGAAAACGTTGAGCACAGATATGTTAATATCCTAGTGCAACTTTCAGACGTGCTCTTGAAGTGCCCTTCAGGCATTCTCAGTATGAGTCAAGAGTAACATTTCAATAATTACCTAGTGTGGATGTTCATGAAAATGTGTATTACAGAGCTGGTAAGCTGAAGCAAAAACACCACTATAAAAGTTTCACCAGCAAGTACACAAGTAAAAAGGCATTGCAGCTCCAAAATAAAGGCACTCCCACAATAGTGATGGGAAGGGAATGTCACAGTGTCTGTTCCCTGATCTCATCAAGATGTATTTAATCCAATGGGTCTCATGCAGGAGTGCAGTCTATTTCCCTTGCTTTGTGCAGTGATGGCCCCACTGTGCTAATATCAGAATTATGAAAATGTTGTTTTGCGTTATATAAAATGTTCTTCTGTTCACTCTAGGAGAGAAAGCTATTGCCCCAGGGCTTTAAACTATTGAAGGTAGTGTTTCTGCCATTCTTTTGAGTTTTTTTTTCTGTAGATCTGTGATGGATTAAAAAAAAAAGAAAAGAAAAAAAAATTCTCATTTGGGCTTTTAGTAGTTGCTGTACTTTTTTATTACATAAGATAGCTTTCTAAATGACTATGTTAGAAAAAGATACCTAACAAAGGATTAAATTACAAAGCTGTATGGTGTTTATGTTGCCCTCATCCCCTCCACATCTGCCATGAACCAAGAACCTGAACTGTCTGCTAATTTCAGACAAGCAGAAAGCTTCCCTGTGTGGATCACATCAAAATTCTCTCCATTAACTTTCTTGCACGCGAGAAAAATCCAGTCATCTGTTGCCATTACTGTGCTGTATTTTATTGTGGGAACCACATTCAGGTTTTGAGTTCCTGTACTCAGGAATATTCCAATTCAGTGCTATTTGGCAAAGCTGGCCTCCTCAAAGAGCCACCATTGGGAGCAATGCCAGCACCCAGGTGTTTTTGTCACTATTGAGCTAAGAAATGACACAGAGCTCCTCTCAGAAGGTGAAAAGCAAAAGAGAGTTTATTGTAAACACCTCAGACCTTTTATAACATAGTTCACTAAGGTTTAACCTGGTTGGTTTTATGCTAATACATCTGACTCCATTGGCGAGTGTAGGATAAACACAATTCAAGGACATTGTCCCAAAACAGTGGCTGATGTTTAGAATTCCTTTCCTCAGAGGCTTACTTGTTATGTCTAATCCTTTCTCCAGCTGGCTGGAGAATATCCACATGTTTTTGGGTGGTAGACATGTCAGGGATGCTGTCACTCTAGAGCGCAACACAAAATGTAGAGACACAGTTGAGCAAAGGCAAAGAAGAAACTTTATTTTGGTTTTCACATTATACAGAGTTTAGGGAAAAACCATTGATTGGAAGGTGAAGTTACCACCTCTCCAACCACACTGGTCAATGACAAAGTCCATCAAACCTTTCTCCTCCCAGGAGAAAGAATGAAAACCAAAAAGACAGTTAGAAAAACATGTGCATGTTTACAAAAGTACAGTGTGAGAAACTCCGTCACAAGAATGAAAACATCAGAAGGCTGAAAAATGAGAGTGGCAGGATGCACCTGTGTCTGAGTGCCAGCAGCCCCTTGCTGCCTGTGACCTGTTCTGCTTGTCTGTCCCTGCAGAATGGCAATGTCTGCTGCTCGGTGGATTTAGAGTGTCTCAACAATAACTGAGCTGCTCAGAGCGGACTGTGCCGAGGGAGGAAAGCTGCTGGAGTTAACACCTGAAAGGAAGCCCTGGCATTTTATACAACAGACAATTAGCAAAGTCTCCAAACGAGGAAGATGTTTGGGAGTTGCCTTTGGGACCTGTCACTATGCTTATCCCTGCTAGCCTTGTCCGGGTGACTTCCAGTACAGCGCATAGAAATCCATGGTTGCTACAAGTTTTCAGTGTTGTAAATTACACACCTTTCCTGTCAAGAAATTTGCAAAATATGTTTAAATTATTTCATGGGTAAACTACTGCTGTATTTTTTAATTTGTGTATTGACAACATCGATAGAATTCAGCTCTTCTTACTTTGAATCTCGGTTTTACAAATAAGCCAGCCTGTCGTGGTTTTGTCCCATAATATTCATTCTTGGTTCCAAGGTCCCTGTTAGATGTATTTATGAAAATATGTATGTATGTACAGTCAGATTGCATAGTACTTATATTTCACAGCTGTCCAACGTTTTAAAGCACTCAAAGGTATGGACAGAATGAAAGTAATCAAAATAAGTCTGTCTTAAACTATAAAATGAAATGCCATTAACTGAGTGAAATGGCAGAATAAACACTTTCTTCTCCAAACATGCAGAGCAGCAACAAGACTTGTATGGTGAGAAATGGAGCTAAAACCCCATCCCACTGCCAATTCAACACGTACTCAAGAGCAAATCACCAGTCATTATCAGTATTCTGTTGAGTATAATTCCTCTGGATTACACAATGCTAAAACAGTCCCTTAAGATGGTATAGTTTGAGTAGGTTAGAATTT
Organism: Leptocoma aspasia; assembly: GCA_013399835.1. NCBI lineage: Eukaryota > Metazoa > Chordata > Aves > Passeriformes > Nectariniidae > Leptocoma > Leptocoma aspasia. The sequence goes on along the minus strand of VXAX01004541.1, from coordinate 84,479 downwards.
GCTTGCATTTGTAACGTCATTGATGAGTTCAGAATTTTTCCTCTTTTGTGTTTACAGTAACAATGATGTCTGTCATCCTCAGTTCCTGCTGCCATAGTGACAAAGTGCAGAGGCACCTGTTCCAGCAACATGCAGGACAGGAGACCTCAATGCTTGGTAACTTCCATTACCAACAGCTCAGAAACAGATTTTATGTTTTCCTATTTCATGACATTCAAAAATACTTACATTTACTTTGTTGTTGAGGACCTAAGTTTTGACAGGAATTTAAATCAAGAGTCTTAGCCCTGTATGGAGGTTAGAGCTTAGATTCTCTTCAGCTAATGTTTGTTTGGTTTTTTTTTTCCATGAGGCTAGAAAGTTTGTGGCATTAGAACAAGCATATATTTCTATGGCTGCATCTACAGCTTAAATGTCACATTTTTAATGTGTTGTTGTGTTTTGTTCTGCTCATTTGTGTAGTGTTTCCTTTTTGTCTGTTTAGTTAAACACACTGAATATATGGAAAAGATTGCAGAAATAACTATAGTGGCTACAGCTTGGAAAGTCTACATTTGTGAGTTTTTCATAGTTTCATGCAGAAAATGTGAAACTGATTAATAAGAAAGAAATGTGACTACACAGTGAAAATATTAGTTGTCTTTTAAATGAAGTACTATTATGTTTATAAGGGGATAGTGGCAAAGAATATAAAATTTATTTCAGTCATTCTGATAACTTTTTTTAAACAGGTTTTCTTTTAGTTAACAGATTTGTGTGGTAAAGTTAAATTTATTTTCTTAAAATGCCCCATCATTTTCAGCTAATAATGTATTGACTCTAATTGCATTGCCCTGATGATTGTATAATAAGGGAAAGAGTTGTGTTTTATATGATACTCAAAGGATGTTTGTAAATCATAATGTCAGCTCATTTTGTATATCACATTGTAAAACCCAATGGTAATTCAGTTGGATAAGATACCCAGTGGGCTGAGATACAAAGGGGAATGATTTAAATTTTGTGGGCATCTAAATAAACTCCTATGTACAGATTGCTTTCCCTTAGTTTTATTAGCAGGGTTCTAAAACACTGATCAATGTCCTTTCCAGCTTGAACTCATGATGTTGCAAAAAAGGAGAAAAAGTGTTTGCCCAGAGGTGTGGCATCAGAGTGGTAAGAAATATGTCATTTATACTCAGGCAGAATCATAGATTCCAGTCTGTCATACTGAATTTCTGAAGCTCTGTAAATGGATTAAAGACAGTGCAGGCTCTGAAAATCATTCTTTTCTTTTTACCTTGTAGTAGTGAAGCCCTTTCCCAGGATGCCTTCTGGAAGCTCCAGATCTTGTTAGGATCATATTTAACAGGACCACAGAAGTTCACACTTTTCCACTGCAGACCAATTGTCTCCCAGAGCTCAAATGTAAATTAATTCAGTAAAACCCTTTCGGAGCATTTTATACAGCACTACATGTCATTATCTCCAGACTGATGCAGCTTAAATTGTTTACACAAAGTCAAAATATTAACACAGACCTGTTTATGATGCATTTTAAGCAGTTGCCCTGACTGTGGTGAACTTTTCCTCATCAAGTAATTTGATCACTAGTCACATCACATCTTCAGAGTACTCAGGAGCCCCAGCCCCAGCTCAAAGAGAACATTATGGAGGAAAACTTAATTCCCTGTGTCCTGTGTGACCAAGGTAAGTAAGAACTTTCAAAACTTCTTCCTTGATGAAATTTCCTATTCCCTATAAAGATATGGGTACTAAAATTAAAATGCTGGGAAAAAAAGCCCAATATTTATTATAATAATTTGAGAAAATTCTCCTCTTTGTTCATGAGGTGGACACTGTCTCTGCTCAGGAGAATGTATTTATGTTCTATAGTGTATATCTGTAGTGTAGTATTAACTTCAGGAAGTTAACTATCACTAACTGGTGGAACTAGCACTAACTTCTGTGAAAGGAAACTTGCTGCTAGTTAAGGGATTTGGTCAAAGCTCTGGCTGTAGACAATTGGAATTTTGTAGCTGTTTCTGTTTACTTTATCCTATGAAAGTATTTTCTCTGTAACCCTTCTGATGACAAAAAAAAAAAAAAAAGTAAATGAGTGACAAACAGAAAATGAAAATTCTAGCTCTGGTAAAATGTCTTTGTCCTCCCCCTTTTGGTAAAAAGCTCAGCCTGGGCTCTCTAAACCAAAGCCTGGTGTTATGTCTTGTGAGGACAGTGAGTTCTCAGCTCTGCTTCTGTGTGTTTGCAAACTCATCTCCTGAGCTAAAACAAGTGCAAATATTCCTTTGTAATGGTCTGTAGAGCCATGGACCACTCTGAGCCATGCTGGTCACTATGAAAGGCCAAAGTTGAATTATTCCCCACAAATGTTGAATAATATCAGCATAACTCCCAGGAATGTGTGTGGGGGGATTTATTAGTGCCTTTGTGTTGCCCCAGAGTCCTAAATAACAACTGTCTTCCAGTGAGTTTTCAGGTATAACTGTGTACAAGGTTTAATTAATAACTTCTTTTCAATCACACTGCAATGACAACCGAAATATCGTCTTTTTTTT
>VXAX01004541.1:57154-81894 GCA_013399835.1 Leptocoma aspasia | reverse complement strand
TTTCCCTGTGGCAGACAATAATGTTTTACAAAACAAAAGGTAAAATGTCAGGAGTGATTACACAAATGGTAGAGTAGATTTTAGCAGAATCAAATCATAACTCCTACGAGCAATATGGGAATGTCTCACATCTAATGGTACTTACATAATCATCATTAATGACGGGTTTTTAAAAGGGCCCCATGATACAGTTTGATGTAAAATTTTAAGTGAGTGTTGTGATAAGACATAATTGTTTGAGGAACATATTCTGCCAGCAGAAAAATGTGCCTGCCAACAAGCTCCTCTTCTTCTTAAGGTACATCTTTGGAGATCATTGAAATTTAAATTGGTGTAAAGAAGATTCATGGTAGTATAAATTAAAAAAAATAAAAAAGAAATTTAAAATACCCAGTCTGGGGTGTCTGAATGCTTCATATCCAATTCTTCTTTGGTAGAAATTACTGGTAGAAGTCAGCAATAATTCTGATTCAGCTGTCATTGATCTCAGAGGTGTTACTGAGCTGCTGGTATTGCATGTAATCTGAATATTACTTGGAGGTGCTAACAGGATTAATTTTTGCTACTAGCTGCCAGTGGGTATTCCCCCTTGCACAGGTTTAGGTATATCTGAGAAGGATGTATATCAATAAGCTGATAAAAAGGGCCAAATTCAGGGGTTTTTTAATGAAAGCATCATCAGGAGGTTGACAGCACATGGATACATGATGCCAAAAATCATGCCCAGTGGGGAAAAAAACCACAAGCAAACAAACAAACAACCTAAAATAAGATTCCCAAAACCATTTATCTGTCATTTAAGTTTTTTTACTGCTACTTCAGCTGTGCAGCATGAGGGGGTGCACTGAATTCTGATGGGTGGATTTCTGACTGGGAGCCAGATCTTTGCTTCAGCAGCGCCTTACACTTGAATTTTTTATTTCCTAAATTTGTACATGAGATTGTTTAAGTGTTTTGCCTTCTGATGACAAGTTTGGGGAAGTAAGCCTTACTGTGTTCTCTTTGAGACAGAAGTGGCTGCAGCAGGATCTAGACAGATCTAGGCTTCTTGCTTATGTGTGCCTCTACCCTTGTGGGGAAAAAAAACCCTTTGGGAGAGGGAAAAGGGGAAGAGTGAGCTGGCCAGGGCACTGGTGTTCAGGTGGTGCTGTGGTTACACCACCTGTTTTATGGTTTTGATTGAAATTGAGTGGTTTGGGGAATTCTCTGAGACAGAAGTGGCTGCAGCAGGATCTAGACAGATCTAGGCTTCTTTCTTATATGTGCCTCTACCCTTGTGGGGGAAAAAAACCCTTTGGGAGAGGGAAAAGGGGAAAGGGGCCAGAGTGAGCTGGCCAGGGCACTGGTGTTCAGGTGGTGCTGTGGTCACAGCCACTGGTTCTGCAGGGCTGGGCAGTTCTACAGCAGATACACAACTGTCACCGACATTTTGTGGGTCCCTGGGTGGAAAACCTGCAAAGGCTTTTCTTCCCAGGGAGAAGCACATTCTCAGCACAGAGTTTCTATAAACAATCTCTGAGCTGTGCTCTGCTCAAGGACATTGTCCCTCTGCCTGGCTGTGGGAGGAAGCTGGTCCTGGTTATCAGCTCTCACTTTGTAGGGTCACAGGGACAGGAGAGAGAGGAGAGAAGGATTCTGCCCCAGGCAGAGTCACAGCATTCTGAGATTCTGGTACAGGGCAGCAAGGAGAAAGCATCTGAGCTCTGTACATGGGCATGATACAGCCCAAGCCTTCTGACAATGGAGTCATGTTAATAAAATCATATTTAAGCCTTCTGATACATGGAGTCAAAGGATTCAGTTCCATCCCGTCGGGCCGTTCTCAATACCCGACCCCGCTGGTGCTGGGGCTTGGTTGTCCTTCTCTCTTCTGTAATTTCCTTCAAATGACTCCTCATGTCATCCCTAAACATTTACCTATCCCAGAGCTCTGTAGTGTTGAGTGCCTGGTGGTTATTCATGTAGATCCACTTCAGTGAGGAAAGGCTTAAAGGTTCTGCAGCAGATCACACCATCACTCAAACACAACACAGACACCAAGGTCTTTTCATGAATTTAATAAACCAGAGCTGAAAAATCCTGTCTTCTAATAATGCAGTTGATTGATTGCTGTTTGATTAAATCTACTTTTCCTCAAGCAAGAATTGGAAATGTACTTGGTTTAATCCAGTGCTTCTTAGCACTGGATTTTGGGTTTGATGGGTTCCCTTTGGCAGTATTAAATATGCAGATTTGTTTTCCTACCTGAGTATTGTGCAAAGTATTCATCCAGGTGATAGAATGTGTGTGTTTTGCTACTGCTGTCTCTAGACTCAAAATAGAAAATCCTTACTTAATGTCTATGAAAGTAGAATCAGAGAATCACCAAAATATGTTCAGATAAGCACTGATTTTAATGGTAAACTTACCTGCTAAGGCAAGGGTTAGAGAAAAGCAAATATGTATTTTTAAAGGACATTTGCAGCTGGAGCAGTGGTGTTGCCATATAAAGAGAAGCTGTAACACCAAGCCCCTCTCCATGGGTGAAGCAGAGCACAGCAGCAAGCTTGATTCCTCTGCATCTTCCCAATTAAAATCAGGAACAATCTGTTTGGGAGGTGTCTTCTGCTGGTGTTCTTTAAAATGCCAGAAACACCAGGAATTACTTGCTTTTTTTAGTGTTTTGGACAGTAGTGGTTAGGGATGAGCTTTCCAGGACTGGATGGTGAGTAAATGCAAAGCAGTTCTTTTCTGAGTGGGCTAATTAGTAATGTCAACAGGTATTAGTAAATTGTCTTTTGAATTTGGAAGTATTTTAATTCTACTTACAACAAAAAGTGATTGTTCCCTTCTTTACAGTTTATTCTTTACTTTCCTTGACTATTTTGCTGATCTCTCAGGCTGTCCCATCACTGCAGTCTTACAGCCTGAACAGGGACTGAGCAGAAAATGTGAGGACTAAGCAAAAGAAATATTTGGTTTTATGCTATAGTAAACGGAAATTTGGAACCATAACTATTTTTTTTTTCATTTAAATGTCACTTTGTTTTATACTACCCATAGCTAGAATTCATGCATAATCTGGGCCTCAGTCTCAAAAAAACCTGTTTTTTTATTATTAAAGGAATGCAGAGCAAACCAGTTACCTATCTTTCAGGCATCCTTTTTTAAAATGGTATCATGCTTAAGCATTTACTGTCTCAGGGAACAAGGGAACTGGATCTCTGGCATTTGAAAGAGTGACTCCAGACTGTCCCTGAGAATGGTCTGTTCCCTGTCCTTTCTGCCTGGAGTTCTCAGAACTGGCTCAGCAGTATCCAGAAATTCATTTAGTAAACCAAGAGCACAGTTGTGTCTGAGGACAAGCTGACAGCCTGGGAGAAGGGAGGACAGATGAGCCTGAGAACAGTCTCACATCAATCCTTAGCAAAGCTTCAGGCATCACTAGGAGGTATTTTGGGACATGCAGGGTGGTGTAAATCACAAATGTTGGCTGCAGTTCTGTATGCCTGTGGAGTTCAGGGGAGTTAAGCTGAAGGTTTCCTGTGTCTAAGTATTGCTCAGCATGAAAGTTCAAAGCTATTTCTCTTCCTGAATTAAAGCATTCTTGTAAGATGGATGGGATTATGGTGTGCACATATATATCCTCTACAACTGGGGAAAAAAAGAAATTATCCCAGATGACTTTTTCACCTCTGGGTAGCCATCTAATTCTAAGTCAATTGTCAATGTTTGAGATACTATTTACAGAGGAGCTTTTCTAGTGTAATACTATTTCAAGTGAAAATAGATGAATGTCATCTATTTCAGATGAGTTGATCCAGTGCAAGGATAGCAATGAGAAATGTCAGTCCTACCTGTTCAAAAATTATACCCTAGCTGTGCTAAAATTAAGAGCTAAGTTTTAGGAAAATGTGTGTGTCTAAAAATGTACATTTTTCAGTGACTCAGGATTGTCAGTGCTGAACTTAGATTATTGCTGTCAGTAAGACTGAACTGATGCCTTGGGAAGGCTGGCCTAGAACAGAGGCTAGATGGAGTTAAAGAATAAAGAATAAAGCAGGGATTTATTAAAAGGATTTCCTCAATGGATCCACCTTGGGCAGCACAAGAGCCCAGCCAGGGCTGCACCCAAGATGAACCAAAGTGGTCACAAAATGGATGACCAGTCATGGGGTCTCACCCTTTTATAAGTTCTGGTCCATTTGCATATTGTAATGCAATATTTACATATTTAATGCATATTTACAGAATTGTAAAAAAGATCCTGGTTAATGAAATTTTCTGTGTATGTGGGGTGATGTTTGGTAATTGAGGCAAAAGAAATCATTAGGTCAAAGCTTGCAAATGGAAGGGAGAGAACCAAAAGGAAAATAAAGCATTATGCCAAGTAAGCAGGAACTTCAGAACGAGATTTCTGCATTTTTTTGTGACATGAGAATACTGCCTATAGCAAAAATAAATGGTGTGTTAAGCTCAGGCTGGCACCAGATGCAAAGAAGTGTTAACAGTTCAGGAACTGGAAAGCCATTATCAAGTATGTAATGGAACATCACTGAGTCATCTAGGTTATAAACATCCCTTTGGCTTTCTGCATGAGAGAAAAGTGGAGCTAGAATCAAGCAAATAAAACTAATATTACTTAATGTTGAAAATATTATGTCATTGGGCAGTTTAAATTAGAAGAGAAGAATGCAAGAGAAACACATGGGTGGAAGAGCCAGGTGATATCAACACAGGCAATGATGCTTTTAGCAAAGACAAATGAATTTGTGAAGCTGGTGACACTAAATGTGGAAGTGATTTATAGGAAAGGCTCCTAAGCCAAGGAAGCAAAGAAAATGAGTCCAAAGGAGTCAATATACTAAAATGCAATTAGATTTTTTTTTTTAATTTGTGTTTATTTGTGTTTGGAATGTGGACAACAAGGCTGGAAACTACTTGCACCTTTTGATTTTATTTAGATTTTTATTTATTTGATTTTATTTAGAAAAGAACCTGACCCTGGCCACTGGGGGAATGTCCAAGAGCAGGAAGGTGGGTCTTGGAGCTGTCACTGCCCCGTGGGAGTGGGGCTGTGCCAGGGCAGGGCCAGGGAGGGCAGAGCAGCCAGCCAGCAGCATGGCATTTCCTGCTGGAGTTGTAAAGACAGGATTTCTTGTAGAAGCAGAGGGCTGTGGGAAACAGAGCAGGACTAGGATCCCCAAGTCTACACTGGCCATTTCTTTCTGATCAGCAGCCAGCTCGAAGAGGAAACCAGTGATTCTAGTGGCAGCTTGAAAGCAATTACCGGAGGCTTGGAGCTTTGTGAACTGCTTGCCTTTCTCACCCCACACCATCCCCACTTCCATCCCCAGCAGAATGTTTCTTGAACATTCTATGGGATGCAGGAGACTTTACATGACAGTAGAGTTCTTCCCAAGTTGTTCTCATATTACGAGGTCGCTTATTACGAGTGGTTCCACGTGATGAATCAGGGCTCTTTGACTCCATGTATCAGAAGGCTTAAATATTATTTATTAAGATGACTCCATTGTTCAGAAGGCTTGGGCTGTATCATGCCCATGTACAGAGCTCAGATGCTTTCTCCTTGCTGCCCTGTACCAGAATCTCAGAATGCTGTGACTCTGCCTGGGGCAGAATCCTTCTCTCCTCTCTCTCCTGTCCCTGTGACCCTACAAAGTGAGAGCTGATAACCAGGACCAGCTTCCTCCCACAGCCAGGCAGAGGGACAATGTCCTTGAGCAGAGCACAGCTCAGAGATTGTTTATAGAAACTCTGTGCTGAGAATGTGCTTCTCCCTGGGAAGAAAAGCCTCTGCAGGTTTTCCACCCAGGGACCCACAAAATGTCGGTGACATTCTCAGACGTTGGATATTTAATGAAACTGTACCATTAAAAGGGTGCTGAGGTCTCAGGATGTTCAGTGAAGAGCAGCTGGCACCTTTGAGGAGCTCTGCAGGGAATCCTGGGTGCATGAGGCACACAGGTGAGCTGAGCACCCACCTCTGGACAGAGCTGAGCAGAGCAGGAGCTCTTTGGAGCGAGGTTGGAGCACACTGCTCCCACCTTGAGCCTGCTCCAGTTTTGTGATAAATGGCAATAAAATTTCCAGGTAGGATCTAATAACATAATAGACCATATAATCACAAACTCTGAGTTTGAAAGGCAAAAAAGATAAAGAAAAGGTTAAAAAATACTCTTCCGGCAAGGGAGTTACAATTTATCCCTCTCTGCAGAACCTCTGTATAACCCAACCATTCCACTTATTTAAATGGCAAGGTGATTAGAGAGCTTTTGATACAACATTATCTTTAGACATTATAAAGCAAATTGTTTGTTAGTATGGCAGTAAAGGCTTTGCTGCACCCGAGCATGCTTGGCAATGATAGAAGCAGATGGTTTACAAAGTTACAAAATAAGAACTGATTATCAATTTGCTATCCTCTAACAACATCAACGTCGAGTGATAATGTACTGTACTGCTTGTTACTGAGTAAATAGATATTTTTATATTGCTTGCTTTCTTCCAAATTGGCCACTACAAGGAAAAGTAAAATATATGGCTGTCGAATATCCTGAAGCAGTAAACAAATTGCTCCGGGGGAGCATCAGTGAAGCACTGAAGAATATTTGCTGATATTTATAATTTCTGTCTCTGTCAAAAAACTCCAAAAGTTCACAATTCTCCTCATACCAGAGGCTGCCAGAGCCCTGTTGCTTTACCATTTACTTTTGATACTTTTAATACACAATAGCAAAATACTGAATATGTTCTATGTTAGCAGAATTCAAAATCACAGGATTTTTATCAGTCACCGAACATACAATGAAGTATTATCTTCTTTATTGTTCTCTTTTGGCTTGAAGAAAATAAAATTCTAGACGGTTAAAAATGCAGCTAAAAGCAGCAGTGATACTATAATGCAAGGTGACTATGTAGAATGTATAAATAACCATGCAGTAAATATTTTGCTTTTTATATTCTAGTAGCTTTTAATAGCTTTCCCCAGCTCAGGCTGGGGAAAGGGAGGCCATTATATCTTGACAAGGTGGTTTTCACTCAAGAAAGTGAAAGAAAACAGACTCCTGTGGCTCCTGTGTCCGAGAGGTAAGTGGCTTGTTCTGCCTGGTACAGGCATTGTAAAGGTTAATGAGGCACTGAGTAAGTAGTGGGCAGAAGGAAAAAAAAATTGGTTTGCCAAAAAAGAAAGGATCTGGTTTTTTTCTTGATATTAATCCAGATTGAGGACCAGGGTGTCACACTAACACACAACATGGAACGCAGAGACAGAGCGCAGTCACACCCGAGAGAAGGCAAGCAAGTACAAACTTTATTTTGGTTTTCACATTATACAGAGTTCTGGGAACGACCATCGATTGGAAGGTGAAGTTACCACCTCTCCAACCACACTGGTCAATGACAAAGTCCATCAAACCTTTCTCCTCCCAGGAGAAAGAATGAAAACCAAAAAGACAGTTAGAAAAACATGTGCATGTTTACAAAAAACAGTGTGACAAAGTCCATCACAAGAATGAAAACATCAGAAGGCTGAAAAATGAGAGTGACACCAGGGTCTCTTGTCTTGTACGATTTCTTCATTAGTGTTTGAGTAGGGTGGTTTACAGCCAGCTCAGGAAGGCAGAGTTACCTGTCCTCTGCTCCTGTGCCACAGGGAACACATACAAGTTATTAGGATTTAATATACTCACTGATTAGGTAATAGCCTGGCAAAGCAAGTAAAACATTTTTTGACAAATTTAAATAGCAGTGGATTCAAGTTCAAGAGGGCTGGGGATTAAGAAAAGGGGCTTCATCTGGTCAGGGTAGATAGTGGCTGTTAAACTGTCCTTTGGAAGATGTGCTGAGCCTTGAACAACAGGAATGTATTTGTGTGTGCATGAGTTTCCATTCTTTGTTTTTGTAATCAGTTGCAGTCTCAAGCAATCCTTAAATTCCTTCCTCCTTCCTTGCCTCACTCCCTCAGCACCCCTCCCTCCCCCATTTGTTTTCCTTTAGTCTGTTTATGGGCTTGTAAGTAGGAAATAGAAGTTAATCGACTGCTTATGCTGTTTAAAATGGTGACATACCTAAATCTAATTATGCAGGAGAAGATAAGGAATGCCACCTCACTGGTGCATTGCCATCAGCAATGTCCACCCTATTTTCTTTCCTTTGCATTTCCTACAGGGATTGCAGTACAGACAAGGGAGGGGAAAAAGATTCCATTCTAAATATTGTAAAAACACCTTGTGCATAAACCCATCTCTTCTATTGTTGTGAATTTGCAGTGCTCAAACTTAGATAACATCTGTGCTAATTAGAATGCTGCAGCAAAACCTTTCCTGCTACTGGTACCACACTGATAAATCCCAATGCAAATTTGAAAAAAAAAATGTTGATTCATTTCTTAAGTGCATCTTTTTTGAGCCATACAGTTTTTTGAAAGTGTACTGGGATTTCTTTTGAAGCACATCTTGACTTTTAATAAATATATCAAAAGTACTTTAAAATATATCATAGCTAATTTTGCTCTCCCACAAATCCATCACTTTTTATTACCTTTTAACTCATTTACCCTTTTCCACAGCAGAGAGGAAATAGTTCAAATCTCTTGATGGTATGTTTTTCTTTCAATTTTTCTGGTTGTAAATGCTTAAGGAGAAAAAAACCCCACCATATCACTCTTAAAAGAAAGGACAGAAATGTGTTCCCTCATGACACCTTGGCTAACTGGCCTGTAATATCAGGTAGAAGTGCAATAGTGGGGCAGCTTACAGTGCACCAGATTTAGGAAATTTAGGTGATTTAGGAAACCAGCTTCTTATGGCTGACTGATTCCTGAGATGGAGAGGTGCAGGAGTAAAAAACAGCCCTGACAAAATGCTGGGAGCTAACCTGGAGATTGTTTGCATAGCAATCTCTTGCATTTCTGCTGTCTCCTGTGAGGCCTTCTGTGCTGTTTGTGCAGGAGGAGAAACACCTGCAAGTCCAGCTGAGGTGCCTGGACCTTTAATGGCATTCAGTTAATGCTTGGCAAGTGTGATATAGTTTGCAAAAATCATCTGTTGCTTAATCCTCTTCAGTGCCAAGGGTTATTAGGAAGGGACTGCAAAGAAGAGGAGAAATTGGAATGTTTATGTGTTGTGGAATGAATGGGAGAATCCTCACGTGGCTTAAAAATGATTGAAGCTTTTCTTTTAACCTGTGGTAAAATTTGGATTATCAAAGTATGTATTATAAAAATTGAAGATGACCTATAGGTGAGCAATCCTTTCACTTAAACCTTGAGAAAGAGCACAGACAAATGACAGCAGGAGCTGACTGCTGCCTGCTGCCACAGCACCGAGCTGGATGCACAGAACTGTGCTGGGGTTTAAGAAATAGTCTGGGTGAGTTTCTTTCCTCATATGCACACCTAAAACATATCTCCAGGGTGCATATGTGAGATTTCCCACTTTTTGCTCTCTGAAAACTTTGCAATCTGTTACATACTTCACAAGGGGAAGAGGGAAAAGCTTTATTTCATGGAAAGGAATGAGCCAGTGAGTTAAGAGGTGTCATTTTGGGCTTGTCATCTTTGCTCTTACTGCCCAGGCTGAATAGCTGCAGGGTTTCTGAGCTGTTGCAAACAGCATTTGCAGCTGGATGTGAGCTGTGATAGACAGCTGATAGGTATTTCAGAAATGAGCTGCTCCTGCTTAGTAGAGCTTTTTTAGATGCAATCTCTGTGAGGCCAGTTCCAGTGGCTGGGAAGATGTGTGTGAGAGGGGAAGGGAAAATGCCAGCGAGATTTCTGGATGCACACGTTAATTTGGACTAATCTGTCTGGGAGGAGTTGTGCCTGCAGCTATGGAGCCTGTGATCCACAGCTAAAAACTGCTTTATCACGGTCCCTGGCAGTATTCCAGAGGCATCTCATTGATGAAACAGGGCTTCCACACATGGAGCAACTTTAAAGTAAGATACTGCATGACAGGGAGATTTAAAGTGACTCCTTTTCCCTGCAGTTATGCAATTAGGAATTCTGTATCTTGCCCGTGCTGCAGTACAATGACAGTAACACAATCTTGCTTCAGTTTGCAGGTAAGATGTGGCAGGAGCTGAGATTTCCAGGACTCAGGCACGCTGCTGGAACATCAGTGGGTTACCAAAGCTGCTTGATTTATGAGAAATTCGGAATAAAGTGTGGGATAAGTGGGCTAATTGCCTGAAGAAGGCAGCCTGAGGCTGCTGATCAGCATCCAGCATCAGCCTGGCGGGTGAGGAAGGAGCTCACAGAGGAGGAGGAGGATGAGAGGGTTGTGTTTCCTACCTGTCCAAAATCAGGATACAGCTGTTGAAGCAGCTGGACTTCCCCAGCTGCTTCGGTGTCCTCAGTTTGTCTGGAGTTTCTCAAGGAGCACAAACGCTTTCTGTCCAAAATGTGAGGTTAAAAAAACCCAAACATTCCTTTTCTTTTAACTATAAAATAAATTTTCACCGTTATACCATTATTTTTCAAATCTAATAACTGCAGCTTTGACTGGCTGGTAGAAATCAGAGGCCCATGCTTTGTGCAGGATGATTATTTATTTATTTTAAAAACAAAATCAAGGCTGTCTGAGATTTGGATCTAATTTCACATTTATTTTTCATAGTTTGTTTGCTTAGTAGCTCTGCAGTAAAGCAGTGATTAGTTAAATCAGTTATACATAAATTCAAAGACTTGTTCTTCATTTTAGATGTTCAGACTTAATTGGATTTAAATCAGATTAAAAAGTGACTTCTGAGGGAAAAATACCCCCAAGCATGCAAAGAGGGTTGCTTTTTTTAACTTATCACATAAATGGCAATAGAGATTTCTATCTTTATAACATTTATTCCCTCTTAGAGCTTACAATTCTATTTAACTTTTAAAGAGAATACTTATATATTAAAATGTAAGCAGGGCAGAGTAGGAGGAAGCCACTGACATTACTTTCTCAGAATAACCTGTTTTCTACTCCAGAGTATTTTCTTTAGATTGTAATGAAATTTAAAACTTAAATATTATGAAAGGAGGTCATTCTATGATTTCATTTAATATATTAATTGCTGTGAAAATCACATAATGCAAGCTGTATTAAAACCATGGAAAAGACTTGGTGTTTCTCCCAGGAGACTCCCTTGGGCTTTAAGGGACTATCAGGGATTTAATTACAGGCTTGGGCCATATATGTAAATAGGAATTACTGAATAATGAAAAGCAGGGTTGGGGGACTTTGGATGAGGATGGAGCTGGAGTATTTTTAGTGCTGTGGGAGTAGTTTGGGATCACCAGAAGTCACGTCCATGAATCCAGCAGATAAATATCCTTGCAAAGGAGCAGAGCACAGCTCAGTCCTGACTGTCAAGCACAATTTATGTTGTAGGGCAGTAGCATTTTGCTGCCTGGCCTTTTTCCTAAATTTGAGCGTTTTTTGATTGGCATTTGGACAAATGAGGCTCGTGCAGGATCAGCTATCTGCAGCTCTGCAACCTCCTCGTGATGCAGGAGATTGAGGAGTTGATGCAAAACCAGGTGCTTAACCATATGCCAGGCAGGATGAAGGCGCAGCTTTTGGAGGACAGAGCAGAGATTTGTATTCAGATAATTCCCCATCTGGACCGATGCAAGGCTGGGGAATTCCAGCCATCTCCCCCAAAAGGTGTGTCTTCCAGGGGGACTGACACAGGTAACGCTGCAGAGACGTGAAGAGGCAGAAGGAATAACAACTGCTGACTCCAAATGCCTCTGCTCATCTTTCCCATCAATTATTTAGACAAGAAAGATTGAAATGGAAATGAACCATTGAATTTTGAATTGCTGCTTTACATCAATAATTAAATAGTTGTGCCAAATACAAACAGATAAAGAGAACAGGAAAAGGAATCATCGTTAATGCACAGAAGGAGAAGTAATATTTTAATGAAACTATAAAGCTCATTGTTGCTTTATGGCAGAGGGTGACTGTCTGTGACGTGGGACAGACAGCTTTAAAAGCCAAAAGTGAAACCTCCTGTTTAATCTGTCAAAAGTGGTGTTGGCATATTAAAATTGTGTGAGCTGGATTCTGCTAGATTCCATAAACAAGTCATTTTTGGTACAAAAATAGCTTTAAAAATTAAAAAAAATATTTTGTTTATTTTGTAAATTAAAATTTTACAGATTTTAATACAGCCCTAATTTTAATACAGGTTGTCTTTCAGGTGTGAACATCCAGAAGTATCATGGTAGACACGAAATTTCAATATTTTAACTATTTGAATTGTTTAAACCAATTTTGTCAGATATATTTCTGGAGAAAAGAGACTGAGTCTTGAGACTTAGCCTACAAAAACCCATTTAATTTTCAATATTCAAATTGTTGCCAATTGCTACAATTGTATCATTAACCTAAAAATGCTGGGGGGAAGGGCTTGGTATGCTTCTTGAAACACTGTAACCTCAAACTTGAGCTTCTTTCTCCCCTACCCCTAAGGTAAATTTCTAAGGCTCCTGTCCAGAAATAGGAATGTGGAAAGCGTGGACAATAAATAACCTGTATGCATCAAAATCTGCAAGTAAGTAAAATGTACTCATTATTTATTTTAGTAACATGATGTATGTGTTATATATAGAATTTCTGAATGCTTGGTGATGAGAAAACTGCAAAGTCAGATACAGCACTGACCTAGAAAGCATTGAGACCCTGCAGTATATGTGATAAGTACAAATGCTTTTCTAACTTTATTTACTTTTAACTTGCTGGTTGATCTTTTCAAAGTCTCTTAGGAATCAGCTCCTGAGGTGTACCGTGGCCTACATCTGTGAATTTAAAGTAAGGAGATGGTAAGTATGACAAAGTAACTTATATAATGTTTAAAGTTATGCACTATTCCTTGGCCTGCTTCAGCTCCTTCATTTAATGTTGTTTTCATTTTGATACTGATTTGTCTTGCCATTTCCCTTCTGAGTTTCACCAGATTGCTACCTGTGGTGAATTAGAGGGAAAACAAGCATAAAGTCAATTCCACTTGCTGTAATTCCCCCGGTTTTAAAAGGGAAAGACATTTATTTAATTTCCTTTGCAACCTATGAGCTCATGGGGTTCATTAATTCCTCAAGAAGTAAATAAGTTCCGGTGCTTTGTTCTCCAATTTATCACTTTTTGTCTGTTTCCATTTTAGCTGGCAATTCAACCTCTCCCTCTTGCTTGAGCGAACTCTGTGAGAGAACCCATCTGGGCTTTTTCAGCTTGGGGCACAACTGTGCAGAAAACAGGCATTTCTTGATTAATTGTTCTTGTAATTGGCACCTGATGGCTTCAGAGCACAGCTAGCACATGAGCTGAGCTGTGTGGCACTGACAGAGACCAGTGGGGACTGTCCCTTTGCTGTGCTCTGTGCAGTGACAAAGGACTCTTGGCAATAATATCAGAAGGCTAAATATGATTTATTAACAAGACTCCATAATTCAAAGGATTTGGGCTATTATCTGGAGCATCTGAAGCTGCTGCTTCCAGCTCTGTGCAAGGAATGCCAGAATAGCTCACACAATCAGAGATAACAACTTTTCACCTCACAGGCTGAAAGAAAGAAAACCCCCATCTCCCATATCAGGAGACAGGCAGAGAAATCCAAATGTCCTTGAAACACAGCTCAGAGATTTGTTTACAGAAACTTGTACAGAGTAAAAGACAGTAAAAAGATGCTTTCCCATGGGAAGAATTTTCTGCAGGCCTGCACGCAGAGAAACTTAGAATATGTTCATGCAACATTGCCAGACCATATTTTACTGGGAATGGGGTGGGTTTCTTGGGCAGGGATGTTCCTGGTCCTGCATCTCCCACTGAGTGGCATGAGGAGTGCTCCTGGGCATGCCAGCATTGCAGACATTGAGAGGAAACTGTAGCCTGCTGGTTTAGGCAGAAGGGAAACACAATTAGGTGAGGAAGCCTCTTTAATGAGGCCACTTTATTAGCAGCTGTTGGTGGGGTGGGGTGTGGAAATGTTAGATTTAGAAGATAATCAGCCTGCATTTTTATCTCAAAATAGTAGAATGGAAAATTATCTTATCTCCATGAACTGCTATTTTTTTCACTTAGTAAATTATTTTATCACACAAAGCAGATGCCACACAAAGAATTGTGGTTGGGAGGCACATAGTTAATTTATGTCGGTCAAAGTGTCTCAGTTAAAAAGCTGTCAGTATGAGATAATAATAATAAATACATATGGCATTTGGCTAGAAGAATACAAGATTATACTAAATAGAAACACATTTCTAAAAGAATAATTGTAACTAATTAGAAATCTCCAGTTATGCTTAGAGTTGTAAGAAAGTGAAATCAAATTTAATTATGCAAGGTCCCAGTTGTGCCAAAGGTGTTATAAAGAATATCTTTATGGAGACATTCAGAATAACAAACTGGCTGGTGTTATTATTAGCATGCTCAGTTGCACATTTTCTTTATATTAGTTTAAAGTTTAATGATGGTGTTTGCAGGACTAATTACCAAGAATCTGCACAGCGCTCGTTGGGCTAGTCACACAAAAGGCTTACATTTTTGCAGTGTTAAGTTATTGATGACTCCAAAGTATCTTTTGACTAAATTCTTTATATTTTCTATCTGTACAAACAGGTACTTAAAAGTGGCTCTGCAGTCGTGCCCACAGGTCCTTTGGATGTCACTCTATCGAGCAACACCAAACGCAGAGACAAACGCAGCCACATCTGAGAGAAGGCAAAGAAGAGAGAAACTTTATTTTGGTTTTCACATTATATAGAGTTTTGGGAACGACCATCGATTGGAAGGTGAAGTTACCACCTCTCCAACCACACTGGTCAATGACAAAGGCCATCAAACCTTTCTCCTCCCAGGAGAAAGAATGAAAAACAAAAAGACAGTTAGAAAAACATGTGCATGTTTACAAAAAACAGCGTGAGAAACTCCATCACAAGAATGAAAACATCAGAAGGCTGAAAAGTGAGAGTGACATTTGGATGCATAAACAGTGAGTTTAAACCATTGTTCCCTCGTTCCTGCATGCTGGCAGAGGATTGCTGGCCAGCATCAGGATTTACTGGGGTGAGTGCAGCACTGCTCTGGGACATTGTCACTGAAGGATTGGTCACCTTGGGGGATAGGAACCCCCACTGTCAGAGCCCTCAGTGGTAGGACAGCTGATCTTCCCAGGATTCTGCCAGGCAGGGTGTGGGCAGCCAGCCCCACTGATGGCTCGTGGCCTGTGGTGTCCTCAAGGAGTGCAGCTCTTCGAGTACCCAGAGGCTCAGAGATGTGCCACACCTGAGTTCTGTTCCCATGGAAAACATCATCAGCCCACATCAGCTGTGGGAAAATGGTGTGGGAGACAAAGCAGGGCTCTCACCATTCTTGCACTTCACCCCTACTGACATGCTTTGCTGCCTACACCTGGTCCCTGCACATGGACCACCTCTGGGGAATTCCTGCCCCTTTCATCAGCTCAGAAATGCTTGGTAGGACACAGCCTTCCCTCCTGCTGCCTCTTCCAACCCACAGCAAGCTCTGGGTACAATGTGGGAGGCAGAGGTGTGTTGGAACCCAGGGCTCAGGGAATGTTTCTCTGCCTGTGTTAGGGAGCCCTGGTCCCCAGCTGGACACTGCTTTTAACCTCTGTCCCTGGAAAAATTGCCAAGGCTCTGGGATGAGTTGGAGCACACAGGTGTGAACTAGATAGCAGCAATAGTTTATCACTAGGTGAAGAATTTAGGGTTTTAGGGTTTTAATATAAGAGTAAATTGGGGACAAGATGGAGGATTTTGGGTGTTGTCTCATCCCTTTCGTGTTCTTCTTCTGCTCCATTTTCTGTAGTACTGGTGGCACAAGGTTATTGATTAGAGAAAGCAGTGGCACAGGTGCTACATGAGTAGATTAATAGAAGTTATTGGTAGAAAAGGAGAAATAAAGTACGTGTTAGAAAGCAATTGGATTAGGTATGTTTAAAAGGTCTTGGTTTTGGGTGTTTGCTCTCCATTTTGTACCTTGTTTCTCATACACTAAGTCTGGTGTGCAGACAGTGTATCAACTTCAAGATAAGAAAAGAATAAACAATAAACCAAAGACAGAGAAAATCCAGAGTCCTGCTCGTTTTTCACACTTGGCCAAAGATCTCACAAGGGAACTGCCCCCAAAGGGCCCTGGGGGTAGGTTCCCTCTGGTGTTGGGGGCTCAAAAACCCCACAGAGGTGTGTGGGTGACATGCAGGGAGCTGTTATTGCAGGGAGCTGTTATTCCAGGTCCCACAGCAGTGACTGTCGAGGTGTAGCTGAAATTCTTGCCTCTGTGCCAGGGAGCTCAGCTTCAGCAAAAGGTGAGGAAGGTCAGCAGCCTCAGAGGAGCTACAGAGAATTGCCAGGTCTGGCTGCATCAAGAGGGGTCCAGAGAGAGAGCCATAAGGAAAAGGAGGGCTGGCATAGGGCAAGGGAGGGGATTTCTCAATAAACCAGCATATACTTGAGAGGGAAGGCAACTAAAACTCCTTTTCTTTTTTTGGCTAGATGGAGCTTGTACAGATGGAGACCATACTGCTCCTAGAAAAGGACCAATGATACTTTTGACAGTACAAAATGACCACAGCCAATTGGAGTGTTCAGCTGCCAAAGTCATACCTGTAAATATGCTGCTATCTGGGCAAAGAAACGCTTTCTGCACTGCCTCTCTCACTGTTTGCCTCACTTTTAGCCTTGGAAGGCACCCAGTGCTTTAAAGACCTAGGCAGATGGAGTAGAACTGATCCAAATAAATCAATTAAGAGGTCCACATCTGAGCTACTTGGATTAAACTCTCTCCTGAATTGTTAATGGACATCATACAATTCATCATGCACTAAAATAGAGAGCTAAAATAGGACAGGTGAGTCATGCCTAAAAATAGATAATCACTTCCATTAACTAATAAGGGAAGGCTGGAGTGCCCAGTTCAGCTGCAAATGTACATACATCACAGGTGTCTGAGGTGGAGAGAAGTGAATCCCATCCCAGGTTATTGTCAGGAGCAGGAATGATTCCTTTTCCAACAGTGCCTACAGATCCACTGGGACAAACCCTTGTGCCTTGCTGCCTTTTCCTGGCTGCCTCCATATCGTCGTGGTCCATACACAGAAGAAAGGACTCTTGACAATAAATTCAGAAGGCTAATATGATTTATTAAAATGACTCCATAATTCTAATATCTTTCTATATCTGCTCAGCAGGGAGCATTCTCCATGCTCCTGCTGCTGCTTCGTCCAGGGAATGTGTGTCCGAATAGTTTACAATATCAGAAAGATAAAGTAATTTCAGCTCCGTCTCCTCATAGGTAGGAGGAGGCCAACCAATTCCATGTCCTTGAAGAACAGACACAGATATTTTGTTTACAGAAAGCTTATACAGAGTAAAAGACAGCAAAAGGATGTTCTCCCATGGGAAAATGATCAGAAGGCTTACACACAGAGAAACTTATCATATGTTCATAGGAACACCTCCCCCTGCTTGAGTGCAAAGCCCAGGAACATGACAGTCAAGGCTGAGACACACAGCACTGCTCCTTTCTCTTTTAAGGTCTGTTTGAGCTGTGTGCCCCTCCTGGGGGCATTTGTGATCAATTCAGCTGTCCAATCAAACTAGGATTGAATTTCTCATTTACGGGCCTTGCTTGTAGCTTGAATATTGGTGCATCTCTTCCTGCCCTTGCTTTTTAATCTGGAGGGTTTATCTTCAACTTGTTTCATCCCTTTTCACATCGTACAGTTGGCAGTGGTGTACAAATCTGCTGAATATTTATTTTAATCTCAGTTCTGACCTGAGTGTGCATACCAGCTGTCTGATGATGTCATGAGCTCTGAGATCTGCCATCCCTAAACTCAGTCTGAATCCAGTACCAGTTCTAAACTGGAATATCTATGTACTCACACGCATAGGATGGGTTTCCAGATCCTCTCCTGCCAGCTAACACAGTGAACCCTGGCTGGACTGAGGACACTGAATCACTCCTGGTTCTGCTCACCATTTGCATTTTGTTTCCAGGCTGTCATTCCAAGACAGATGATGAGCTTGGCCTGTGATGAATTGCAGAGGCTTTGGATAAAGAGTGAATGTTGATCTTCATGGGCAGGATTTGTTCTCTGTGGGAGAAGTGCAGATGTCCAAGGACGTGTAGGATGCAGAGGATCCACCTTGTGCCACTGACACTTTGTAAGCACAAGTTCAGAGCGTGTGTCCAGCTGTGACATCAGAACACAGCAGTGATGCAAGCCTCCTGTTCCAGTGCAAGATGATCCTGCAGGATGTCCTGTAATGTGGAGTGCTGGTATGTGTCATGTCCCAGCTCTCTGATTCTCAGTAATCCTTCCTGGTGTAAGGAGAACAGAGCACACACAGCAGGTTCTAGCTACACCAGTTACTGCATTACATTTGAAATGTGTCCTGATTCTAGAAGAATGTCTGTTAGACAGCATAAAATACATGAAATGCAAGTCATTTGGCACACTTAGGGAGCTCTGTCCTACAATTCTTTCCCCTTCTGCTTCTCTTGTTGCTAATGAAACAGCTGCTTTTTGGTTTCAGGCTTTAACATATTTTTAGAATCCTTTTATGCTCTTGGCCCTTTGAAATGCATGAATTGCTATGAAAGAAAGCCAGTGTCATTGCTGGGAGGCAAGAGGAAGGCCTGTAGGTGAAGTCATGTCTGGTGATGAGAGATTGTCTCACCTATTCATCTCCTCCTTTCTTTTATTTCTGTAAAGCAGCCCAGTTCCCCATGGCACATGGTTCCATGCCTTTTCTGCTTTTATTTAAGCATTGCTGTTCTATCAGCCACAGCCCCTCATCAGCACAGCACCAGCAGATAATGCCCTCCTTTGGGGCAATTTTTATTTTCATATCTAGGCCCCTGTTCCCACTGCAGGAATGTGCTGGCCCAAAGTAGAAGAGGAAGTCGAGGAGCTTGGTTTCCAAGGAAAAAAGCTGTAGAATCTATTTATTGGATGAGTATTAAATATGATTAGCGATCCCAGATGACCATGAGCCAAAATTTTGGGACACAGATCATGTCTAGTAACCCCATGTGATAATTGGTGATTTCTGATGACCCCAAGGTGAAATTTTGGGTACAGGGTCAGATGTACCCAAATGGTCAGAGCCAAGCATCAGATGGTGTCCATGAACTTTGAGTCTGCCAGAATGCCAGAAGGCAAAATACTCAGGAAAACTCTGGGCAAGTTAGGTAATAGCAGTGCTGTTGGTCTGATTGAAAATGTTATTTGGGCCTTCATTTAATGGTTTTCTTTCAGAGCAGACTGCTTTTCATTACCATTTTAAATAGACATTACCACCATAGTTAATAACTTTCATGGTTTTTTACCCTCCAGCAGCTTTATTATTTATTCTTAAATTAAAAATGTTCTGCTTTTCTCTGGCATGCTTTTTAGCTTTCTTTTTTTTTCTTTTTTTCTTTTTTTTGCTAGAACTTGGTAATAAAATACCAAGGAGAACCATGCACTTGTGAAAGAAAGAAGCAATGGAACTGAGACTGAACACCTACCTGGTCAGCAGAAGGTCAGAAGTCATGTTCAGCTCCCAGCAACCTGCCTGTCAGCCTGGAATATTTCTGTAAAATCCATGCAGTTATGCTGCCTTCACAGCAAAGCCTCCAGCCAGGTGAAATTTGTATGTGTGAGGAGTTTGTGCTGGGTGGAAATGCCTGAAATACTGCAGTTACCTGTTGGTTGAAGAACAAGCATCCAGGAATAAATGTAATTTT
Source organism: Leptocoma aspasia (assembly GCA_013399835.1). Lineage (NCBI taxonomy): Eukaryota > Metazoa > Chordata > Aves > Passeriformes > Nectariniidae > Leptocoma > Leptocoma aspasia. The sequence continues at coordinate 62,152 of VXAX01004541.1, read as the reverse complement.
GAATTGTCCCATTGACTCACCAACACCCCACAATAAACCAGCCCCTTTCCTTCTGGAGTTTAGCAGTGCTGCTGTCTCCATGTCTGCACAGACACCCTGTGAGCTGCAAATTAAATGAGAAGACAAGAAATCACCTTAAACATACAATGTTCCCACCTGGTTTGTGTTTATGCAACAGATAGAGCCAAGGAGAAGACGTGACCCATATACTCTGGTTATAGAGCTATAATCTTATAGAAATGTGATGTTTTGGTAATCCTAGCTACTCCTTTGGAACTCTGGCCTATGTCTGTGTTGATATCTCAACCTGCAGGAGCTGAGGCCTAAAACAAGTTCCTCAAATAAAATGCCATAACATAAATAAATATCATAACATTGCCAAGCCAAAGGAAATAGCAGTGGTGGAAGATACATGGAAAAACAACTTCAGTGGGTGACTTGTAGGGAAGTTTAGCTACTCAGACGAGTGAAGGGAAGAATATTCACTGAAGAAGCAGAGTGGAACTCTCTTTCATTTAAATGTATTGAAGTGGGAATATTCAAAGCATATTTTTCTCCTATTAAGCAAATACCAGCTGCTGGAGCAGAAGGATGTGCAGGAGAGGGGATCCAGCTGGTTCCTTCCCTTGCCATGCTCTGAGAGCACCCAAAGGCTGCCCTAGGCTCCAAAATCTGCTGAAGGATCCCAGAGGATGGGAGCTGGCGATGGCAACTCCAGCAACACAAACACTCATCTCCTCTCCAGCCTGGATATGACTTCAGAGGAATTTTCTTAGGGATGTGGGATGCCTTTCAGACATAACAAGAATGTTTTAATATATGGAAAATTCAGTCAAACCATGGTATCTCCAACACAAAAATAGCTGGTTCTTCTTCTCTACCACTCCTGCATCAATAAAGCTACTATCAAACCTTTGGTGTTTATTCAAAGAGCAGCAAAACCTATTGGGAGCCAGAAATTCCTTAATAATAACAGAATGAGTGTGACTGTGTGAAAGGCCTAAAAGAGAGCTCAGACAGCTAAAATACAATCAAAGATTAGAAACAACTGAATGATATTAAAAACAGTGAAGCATTGGCTTTGGAGCAGAAAACCTTTCTGACAAAAATACCAGTGTAAGTTTACAAAAGCTGTTTCTTATTCAAAATGCTGGAAGCATTGATGGAATAATCAAATTTATGGAATCACTAGAAATTCAGTGTAAGCCAGGAAAATTGTTTGGTGAAAGTCCTCTAAGAATTGCATGCCATTTCTAACTTCTGTTAGTGCTGGGTGCTGTGGGACCTCATGTTCTGAGCAAAATATAATTAGAAAGCAACACAAGCCTCAGAAATTGTCCCGATTTCAGCTATTTCTAAGGGCACTTTTAATTGGCAATATTCAAATACAAACTCCTCCAGATATGAGTAATGACACAGTCTTCAACTCTCTCCTAAATTATTCCAAGTTTCTCAGTGAAAGATAATTTTAGTATGAGCTAGTTATCTCCATTTAGAATAATAAGAGAGAAACGTGGGTAGATTCTGAGCTAAACCTTCTTGAGACTATTTTGCAATGAAAGAGAGAGAAAAGTAGCTCAGTAAAGTAATCAGCAACAGAAAGACTTTTGGAAAGCTTCAATATGTTCATAAGACTCTGAACACTGAAAAATATGTATAAATACATCTATTTCTATCTTCATAGACACCTCAGAAGGGAATGAAGAACCACTTCTTGGGTTGGTGGTCTGGCTGCAGTAATGCTTTGCAGCCATGAGCAGAGAGCTGTTGTTTCTCTCCCTCTCACATTTAAAACAGCACATTGTCCTGACTAAACATAATTTGTCAAGATGCCTGACTCTGTCATCACCAGTTTCTACACTTAATTAAAATATACCATTCTTTCATTAGCCACTAGCATCAAAAGGTTAAGAAAACTTACAACAAATTCCTTATTTTCCAGAGAGCTCTCTGTTAGGTAGCTCTTATGGCTGCTCAGGATGCAGTGACTTTGAGCAATGACTTTCTCTTATTGTATATTTATGAAACAGATTAATTTCCTGATGTAAATTAATAGTGGTGGCTTGTAGGAAGCACAAAACCTATACAAGTATGTTACAATGAAACGTGCCAGCAAAGCATTTATTTTCTACAGCTACAAAACACCCTGCAAGACTTTGCAATGTAATGTAATGTAAGATGAGGAAAGGAGGAGGGAAAAGAAGCCTGTCCCTAACCAGCTCAGGAAGTTTAACAACACTGAAATGTTGTAAATTCATGCCATGGGCCACTTCACAGAGAGCTGCTCCAGAGGAAACAGGGTGTGAGACAGGTAAGGCTGGGTCATACTCTGCTGGAATTTAATTAACAGACTGCTTGATGTTTTTTAATTGTCATAGAATATTTTGGAAGTTGGAAGGCACCTTAAAGCTCATCTCTTTCCAACCCCACTGCCACGGGCAGGGACACCTTTGAAGGATAAATCACCAATTCCCCAAATACTATATTATAAATTAATTTACATATAAAATATAAATACCAAGTTCCTCCAAGCCCCATCCAGCCTGGCCTTGAGCACTTCCAGGGATGGAGCATCCACAGCTTCTCTTGGCAACCCTTGCCAGTGCCTCACCACCCTCACCCTAATTATCTGAAACAAATCTCAACAGCATGCACTGCTGAAGGACACAGAGCTGTTTATGTTTCCTGTAGAAATCCAAACCTCTAACAGCTTGAAATAAAGGTGCCCTTTGTGGATTTATTGTCAGCAGATGAGGTTCTTGCACTTTCAAAGCAGGCTGTGAAATTCCTGACAGAGGAACAGGAGCTGGCAATGTTGCTGGAGCCATCAGGGAAAGCTGAGGGCCACACTTCTGTTTATTTTTCACCACAGCAGCATCACAGGGACCAAAATGCAGTTCACTTCCCATAACTTGTTTCCCCTTTTGCCACAACACATCTCCCAAATGCCACTTGTTCTAAAAAGGATCTCAAACAAACTGAAAACAATCACTTATGGAAACTTCATGCTATCTTAGTGTAGTATTTATAACAGAGTATTTGGGGAATTGGTGATATATCCTTCAAATGGTAAAACACCCCAAGTATTATAAGGGAAAAACATACAGTCCCTGCTTTAGGTTTTGGCAGCATTTTTAGGATATCTCTGAAAAAATCTAAAGAATAATAATAAAAAAGTAATGTTTTGAACATTTATTTCATATAGACTTCCAGCTGTATGAGCCCCACAGTGGTTCAGAAAGCATCTTTATATAGGGGCAGGTGGGAGGTCACATCCCCAACTCTGCCTCCTTTTTCACAGCAAGGCTTCAGAAACCTGAGGAAACACAGGCTGGGTCTTCTCTCCCAGTTTTCCCTTCCCCAAAGATTTCCCTCTGCTCTTCCTTGTTGACTGCCATAAATGGCTTTTCCTGCAGAAAGAATGAGAATTTGCTTAGGATGCATCACACAGGCCAAGGAACAGCATCATTCATCCCTCTGCAGCACAGCACCTCACAATGAAAACCACGTGGGAAATCTGAAAAGTGACAGTCCACATTAAAAGGATTCTTGAAATTTCAAGGAAATTAGGCCTGAACATTAGGTTTAATTAATTAGTCAATTATTACACACAAATATTGTTTTCAGCTCCAGACCCAAGTATCTTCAAAATATCCAAAGCTGTTGTTTTGGTTAAAGTGTGCTTCTAATAGCAACTTAAACATTTTAAAGATTACAAAGTAATATGAGAAATAAGAACTTACAAAATAGGTGTTCATTCTCAGTATCCTTCTCAGTGTAATGAGGTACCATATTCTGATATCAAGGTCAGTTCTTTGATTCAGTGGTGTCAGCTGGCTCCAAAATATTGCTAATTAGGCACATTTATCAATAAAAACCAGCCATTTGTTTTGAATCCTTTTTATAGTGGGTAGCTCTGGTTGCCAGCAAAATGAGGTCAAAGTCAACAGAGGGGCAATGATGTCTGTATTCCCAGCCTCCACTCATCACATTTCTACTTCATTGTGTTTAAAATAGAAATGAATTTCACAAATTAGATTGAAATCCATGAGCAATTAAAAAAAAAAAATACAATTGTGAGTCAAACACTGTTATCACTCTGTTAGAGAGCTGGACTATCATTGCTTTGGTAACACAGCAAAAAATGGTCCCATAATTGACACTGGATAGATAGCTGGAAAGCAAAATAATGAAGTTGCCCGGGGTGAATTTGAAGAAGTGAAGTCTTTTAACTAAAGACAAAATAATTGGAAAGTTTTAGCTAAGAAATAATGGGGGAATGAACAGAACACTACCATAAAAAAAAAAGGCTTGTGTAGGTTTAGATAAAAAATAGAGCAATTGAGACGAAGACAGCATTGGCAGTGATTAGAAAAGACAGAAAATTAGAGAAAATGACAAAATTTTATGCACAGATGTTCCCTTCTTTAAAGTTAGAGTTTTCTGTGGAGTTGTATGAAAAGAGAAGCAGAAGTTGGTGTGAAGAAATGAGAGCACCTCCTTGAGGCAATCTTCCTCTAACGAAGAGCAAATCACCTGTGCATTAATGGTTTCCTCTGGGCTGGGGTGCACGGTGCCCTCTGCACTTTTATTCACCAATTTTTCTGCTGCATTAAGGCTATGGAAATTTGGCAGGAAATAAACCCTCAGCTGGCCCTTAGTAATCAGAGGGGCTGGTGTGGCTGCAATTAATTTCTGGTTGTAGTCAATTCAGCACTGTCAGTATGGTGGAGTTCAGTAAGAATTTGCATGATCACAGATTTACAAATAGTGCATTTTACCAGTCCAGTAGTCTAGGTCTGGCTGAGTTCAATGAGAGCTTGCACAAATCTTACAGAATTCAGATTCAGGTGAAAAATGCACTGACTTGCAGAGTTTTACTGTGTATGCCACAGAAGTGACAGATATTAGTGATGCGTATATGTACATAAATATATATAAATATAAACATTCGGTGGTTTGCTCCATTGAATATTTATATATATTTATATTACATAA
>VXAX01004541.1:0-33440 GCA_013399835.1 Leptocoma aspasia | reverse complement strand
ATTTCCCATGTTAGCAGTCATCTTGCATACCACTGAATGAGGCACCTGTATTATGACCAGCAAAACACTTACCTATTCTAATTGAACTCTAAAAAGACTATGCTTTATTTATATATATATATATACATATATATGGTAAGTATGTTTTGTGGATTGTCACCATCAGTAACCTTGTCAATATACTGGTAATCTGGTGTTTCATTTATAAGTCAACAGAAAAGAATTTAAAGCAGAAACTGCTGCAAAGATTTAAAGCAGGTAACAGAATTTGTCTCACAGGAAATACAAAAGGAAAGAGATAAAGAAGCTGGGGACAAGGAAGGAGATATCAACCAGACTGCTGTTTTCCCCATGTGAATTAATGAGGGGTTATGATTGTTCTTGAAAGATTTTACACCAAATTGATGGGTTATTGTAATTTTATCATTCTGCAATGGATTACCATTTCTTGAAGTGAGTGTGATACTGGAATCCACTTCTACTAACTTAACGCTGGTTTGACTAGAGTGACTCTCCCTGGAGTCAGATATGGCAGGTTTAACCAGTTGCTCATGTTTGAAATTAGGCCAGACTCAATTGTTTATGGACCCACTGTCAGGCTTTATTTACAGTCACATCTTTTCAAGATTAAGTATAATGATGACTATGCTAAAATATATTAGATATATGTTCTATAACCTAATTGCAAAGATACATAGCCTATTTTTAATTCTCCTGAATCTCACATCTTCCCTGGGTAGAGCATTCATTCTTCAATGTACAGAGCCCTCTAAAAATTANGAGAATTTACCCCACAAACAAGATATAATTAGAGAGAAATGAGGACTTAGAAAAATACACTTACAGGTGTGATAGGCACCAAGAACATGCTCTTTCTCAGTGGTAGAATAAAGCAGATTCTTAGCTAATTCCTTAGCCAAAACCTCATTCTCAGTTAATGAGTTTTACTATATATGATTAGGAAGTGCAACCATCCTCTACAAACTAAATAAAAATTACAATCAAATTAGTTCCATTTGTAGCAGAACAAATTGATACCCAAAAACGTTTAATTTCAGCCCTAAAAACATAACTTCAGGCTTGAAGCCAACCAAAGAGAAACATAAAATGAATGATAAAAAGTAAGATCACAGATCATGGTTATATATTGTGAAGCACAAACCCTTAGAACCTCATGACATAAATGATAATATATTATAGGATCAAAGCTGGCAATCTTTATGTTCAGGTCAGATCTCTAAATATATATTTTGGGTTGAACTTGGAGAAAAATTTATTGTGTGTGGATATGACAATTTGTACTTGATTTTTCTTTTCATGTGTTACATCAAGTTAATTCATTATAAGTTTACACACTCAGAGCCTAGAGTTCTGCTGAGTACATCCTAAAAACATGAATAAATATTATAGAAGACTGCAATCTAAATTCAACTACCAATTTTGATGCATGAGCCAATCTACAACCAAATCTGGTCTTCCAAAACCAGCTGCTTCTGTGTTTGAAGGTTGACTGGTTAATATAGATCTAACAGTGGCAAATAGGAAAATAGGATTTGTACAAATAGTACAAACAGGAAAATATCAAAGTCTGAATGAACAGGCCACTTATGGCTCAGAAACAGAGAATAACTCTGAAGGCATCTGCTTTCTGGGATATGCCATTTTTCTATGAACTCTCTTTCAATTGTAAGCATAGACCTATATTAAAAAAAAAAAATAAAAGAAAGGCAAGTGAGAAATTGCCTTTGAGAAATCTACAGCTAATTCTATTTATTGTGCAGCCTGTGACCCCAGAAGTGGGATGAACTGCCCTGCCCTAAGAGAGACAAAGTACAAATCCTTACCTCAATTATTCTGGGAGGGTTGGGATGAAACCTGGGCCAACTTCTAGAATCTAAAAAAGTGAAAGTCATCCTACAAAGATCCCAAGGAATATCAACCAGCTTTACAACAAATTAATGCTGTCAGATGTACTTTTGTGTGTTTGTTAGGCTGAAGAAAATGAAAGTACCTTTCCTTAGGCAGATGAATCAAAACTTAAAGTGACTAGAAATTAATGCAAAAATTAATGTAAAATTAATGTATTCTTAATACTTAAGAATATGTTGGTTCTGGATTTTGTTTTTCACAGCAGTGTGCAGTCCATAAACACTTCCAAATTCATCTGGCAAATAAACTGTTGTGAGTTATTTGTTGGTTTGCGTTTGTTGTTTTGTTGAGTTTTTATTTTCCTGGTTTTATTTTTTGGGAATTTGAAGAACACTTTTAATCAACCGAGACACAGAAAATACAGCACTGGAGTTATGCCAGCAAAAGCAAACACCCTTGTGTGAAATCATCCCTCTACATTTACACTACCATCACCACATTTTTTTTCAAGCAAGGCAACTCCTTACCATAAGGATCAGCAGGCATACAAAGGTATTCCTAATCAAGGTAAAAAAAGGCTGAACTCTGCTAATGACTCTCTGAAACATTAAGGGGAAAAAGTCTAGGATTATTAAAATGAACATCAGTCAGCTTAGACAGAAAATCCTTAACTGTCCAGTTAGATTACTCAGCCATTGAGACTCCTGGCAGATAAGGGTTACTCACAGGCTGTTTAAACTCTGCTACAGTTCTAATGAATGCAGAACAGATGAGCTGGAAAAGCAAGCACCTTGGAAAAAAAAATCCTAGAAAATGTAAATTTTCATTTCATTCATGTGCTTCTGTGTATGGGGGCTGATATCTGGTTGAGTAGCTGCTGCAGTTTATGGAAAAGGCAATGGAACATCAGATGGGTGCTGTTCAAGAGCATTACCCATAATGTTCACAGTGTAAGCTATTAGCAGCTTTAAATACATAAATATATTACAGCTAATGGGATATGTGTTTACAGCAACACAGCAAGGTTATTTTGCCACTATTTTTTCAAGAGAAGAAATTGAAATACTAAGTTATCTGCTTGCTGTGCTATTTAAAAGGGAGACCATTCCCTTAATGTTAATTTAAACAAAGTTATGAAGAGAAAAGTTAAACTTTTGTACAATGTATTGAAAATTGATTAAATTATAATGATGGTTCCTTACTGGTAGAGCATGCTTCACTTGTCTTTCAATACACTACCTTAATACTCTAATATTCTACAGATATTATTTTGTTATATTTAATGATCAGTTCAGTAAAGTGGCTTTTTAAAGATCTCTTCTTTGGAATATTTTTGTCCCTAGGAGCTTTTTCCCCACTTATATTTAGAAGTCAAGATCCTGCTTGACCAGCAAAGTTGAGCATTTTTTGGTCTCAGTGAAAAAGAAAACAACATTGAAACAAAACTGATGTGACTACTAGCCAATATGATTGAGAATTGAGTTCCATTATATCCACGTCTGACAGCAAGAGCATTCAGCACTCATACAGAAAAAACAGAAAAATAAATATTCCGCAAATATAAATATTCTACGTATTATGTGGAGCAAAATCAAAAGCCCACTGATTAGAAAAAGGCTGCAGCATACTGTAATCAAAGTTTTGATTTGAATTTTTGCTTCTTTGGCTGTTTCAAAGGCTTCTTGATTCTCTAACATAATATTAGAAAATTTAACAAAAGGAAGCTGAATGGGCATCTGAAATTTTGGGGTTGCTCTTCACCTTCTCTATCATCATTCCTAGAATTTCAGAGAAGCCTATCCAGCTTGACCACATCCTCAGATTACTTGGCAGAAATGCTGTGTGCCTACAAATCACCAAAGTGTGCTTGTCTGAACAGAACATCCTTGGGGAGAAAGGAATGTGTGAGCCCTCCTGCTTCCATACAGAGTTGAAAACCTGGAAGGAAATTAGCTCAACATATAGAACTAATTCTAATCATTCATGTCTTCCACGGGTGTTTGTTGAGCATTCCCATTGCTCCACACCTGCCTTGATCATCACTACAAAATATGATTTGAACATCAGGCAGTGTTGTCATTAGAAAGTAATCAGTTTTAATTTGTGGTTAATGATAAAAGAACCAGCGATGGGGGTTGGTTTAAAACTCTGCATCTCTTTTACAATGATTTTTAGTTAGCCCCATTTTTATGATGCTGTAAGACTACCATTCCTGATTACTCCTTGTTCATGCAGGTATTAATCTTTCACGGATAACGTGGTCTGTTTCTAATGAATGCCTTAAGCCTTAGAATAAAAGCACTCAATTTGGGTTCCTTAGAAATACTGTCTCATTGTAACCACATAGGAGATTGATTAAATACCTTGCTGTCCAAATGGCTTTGGAAAATTAATGGACCCAATCGAAGTAAAAACCTCTATGTTCTTTTCTTGTAACAAAATAAGGACAACCTCAACGTAAAAAATTGCCAAGGAGATTATATAAGCAATCAGCTGCTAACAATGCTTTTCTAAATGAGCCAATGTATCAACATTATACAGAATTCAGGCTTTGTTCAGGCTTCATTGGGAAGAGCAATTATACCGGAGAAATAATAGTAGAATTTTCTCTCTTGTTAATAAAGGGTAGTAGTAGAATTTTGGAGGTTATCATAAAACCAGTGAGACATTTTCAAACTGAAAGATGGGAAATTTAGGTTAGATATACAGAAGAAATACACTTGGCATTCTAGGGCGGATGGCAATGTTGATGCAACTAGAGAGGACAAATGAGAAACCTCCCAGAAAAGGAAAAGCAGTGATGAGAAAATCCCTCATCAAATTTGAGAGTACAGATGAGAAGCTGGACCTTTGCTTCAAGGGCCAGTGTGCTGGAAGGACACTGGTTAATATAGATCTAACAGTGACAAATAGGAAAATAGGGTTTGTACAAATGGTACAAATAGGAAAATACCAAAGTCTGAATGAACTGGATGAAGGAAGGCAGTGAGGACTCAGTGTCAGGAGTCCAGCCACAGACTCAGCCTTTGCAACCCCTTGCAACAGAACCCTCTGGGTAAAGCAGCTGAGCAAATATCAGGAAAAAGAAGGCAACTGTGCTTGCTTAAAACAAAGAGGTTGCAACAAGAGTGGAATTTGGAGGGACTAGCAGAGTAACAAAGGGTTTGGAATAGACACCATGAAGTCCATCTGCTGCCATTAGGTTTGACTGCTAGCTGCTGTTAACTAATTTATAAAAAGTTCCACCATTAAGTAGTTAGTTTAGATTTAGATACATGCAGTCCTCTCAGTTTATTATCTAATGTGAAATACTCAGAGTAGCAGACACAAACAGAAATGTTATGTTCCCTACAGCTCACAAAATCAAATGCCTTTCAGTTCCAGGCTTTAATTTACAGTCTTTCTCCCAGGTGGTGGCAAGGCACAGATCCAAAGTACAGTATGGCTTGCATCAGATGTTGGCACTCATGCAAGCCTAATTTTGGCAAGCAGGGGAGGAATCAGGGCATTGAGATGCCATGGCAGCCATTCTGGTGTTGGCTTGGGGCCTTGAGAGCACAGCAGAATTTCACGTGTGTGTGCCAGCTCTGGATACCTCTCCCAGTTATTTTATGTTCTTTAAAGCAAAGCAAGTCCCCAGATGTTAAAGTGTGGAGAAGCAAACTTTAAGCAACCAAGTGAGTGTGTCTGATAGAGAAATACATAGAAATGCTTGAACTTGCAGAGTCTGAAACTCTACCTCTGCATATCAATGCATGTGTACTTCAGCCTGGCTCAGATGGGCAGCAATTTAGATGACAATGATGGTGTTTTAATTACCAGTATTTCTAATTTTGGCTTTTATTGAGTGCTATGTTGAGTCAAGATAAAACTTGAACATTTGTACAACAAAATTGACTTAAACAGTACTATAAACTCCAAACAGTTGGCCTATCAAAAACCTACAAGAAATAATGCTCAATTAGTGCTGATGTTTGTTAGCAGCATCATGAAAAAGCAGCTACAGATCACAAGCTGAAGTGAGCAAACTCAACTGCTAAGCACAGATCATGTGCTGCTTTATTATTTGGCTATTCCCCCTTGAGCATCCTGGATTAAACAGGGCAACTTCAATTCAGCCATGACTGACATGAAGCTAAATAATATTGCACTGCTGCAAAAAGCAGGTGAAAAAGCAAGCAAAGATTCATAAAATGAAGAGTTGAACCAATGCTCCTCTAATTCAGATCTGAGAGAATGGAGGGTGAGAAATGAAGGACTACCTGCTATACATGTAAGGGATGGAGAATTAAATAAATTAAATAAATATGGACATATGGCAAGGGCAGTTGCAAGGCATGCCTGAAGCCTGGGTAAGCATCCAGGTGTTTAACAAAGCAGGAGGATATGATTTGTTGGTCTCTCAAATTTTGGTGCTGTAATCCTCACTGAAACTTTGTTAAGTATCACTGGTAGATATGCCTTAATTTAACTTCAGTTTAATATAACTCTAATTTCAATAGGATTATAAAGGGATTGGCTCTCTAGAAAAAAAATATGGAGGAGAATTAAGATACTTCTGAGAGAAACCTTCATCTAATGTGTCCTAGTTAGCAGAAGAGACACACACACCCTCTTTCAGACATGCTAAAAAGTCTTATCCTGGGGCAACATGGCAATGATTCAGGAACACAGACAAATCTTTTCATATCACTGGATATGCCTTGCATTTTAATCTCTTGACAGAGAAGACAGCCAGGGGTCTGAACCCAGGAGGAGGCAAAGTGTGGGGTGGGGCTTTATTTGGCTCACTGATCATGGATTACTTACCTGAGGTGAAAAAAGAAATAAGAGATCACGTAATGCTCCTAACACCAGTTCTATTTCCAGGTACATCAGAATTTAGCCTGAAATTTAGCATGGCTCCAAAGTTACCCTGGTCTAATTCAGTGAATCATTGGCTTTGTTACCAGGGAAACTGGCTGCTAGGAAAGGGTTTAGGTTTAGGATGAATATTCTGTTGTGGACAAGACAAGAAATATGTAATACTGGAATAGTGTGCATCAGCTGACAGTGGCCAGTACCTTCTTCTTTGAAAACCTGCCCCCCCAAATTCAACTCCCTCTTTGATGGTGACCAGTGTGAACTCTTTAGCTAAAAGCCACCCATGACAACTGTTGTACAAGCAAATGTACATGAAGAACGACCTTAAAAATCACCAGCCCCAGACATTGCAGTGTTTTATCTGCAGTGAGCACTGCTGTTGGATGCTCGAGGTATCTTAGCTACCAATTCTAAGATTAGTTTCAAGTACATCATTGTTTATCCAGCATATTTGACATCCAGCAACAGGTCTCCATGCATTTATCTGTCTTTTTCTTGAGATTTTTAAATTAAGGCAAAAGGAATCCCTCTGAGCAGAAATTTGCCCACAAAGACCCTACTAAAGGTGTCCCTCATAGCAACAATTTCAAATGAGGTGACGGTGGCAGGCTGAGAGCAGCACACATTCTTTTCATATCTTCCTCTGCTTTTTCACTGTTGCTGACCTCTCTCTGAATGCCTTGTCTATACCTCTACCTCGTGTACAACACACAAAACCAGATCACCCAAAACACCTGACCTGAGCAGTCGTGCTCCGTGGAGGTCATGAAAGCCCATCTGAACTGGTGAGAGCTAGAAAAATCAGAAGCTTAAAGATAAGTTTAAGATAATTAATAACCTCTAAAATAATTTAATATATTTAAGATATAATAATTTAAAAATAATTTAAGATAATAAATAACCTCTAAATAAACACCATGGATATTTTAAATCCATATCAGGGATGTAGGCACTACTTTTAGTAATACAATTATAACAGTAAGGATTTTGAAAGGAGACTCTGATGGATTTAGGAACCCCTCATATTTGTCTATTAAGTCACCAAGAGCATTTAAACACATTAATGTTCATAGCTGATATATAAAGTCATATTTGTTAAACTTTTCTATTTTATGCTTGTGAAGTGTATGCACATAGAACAAAACCAGTTTTGAAACTCTGTCATTTCAACAATATGCACTAGGTTTTTTTCCACAATGTTCCAAAAAGGAGTCTACAAAACACAGAGGTCCATTAAAGTGTTTAGCATCTGTAAAGAAGAAAGACAAACCCCCTCTCTATGTATAATTTCAGCCTCTAAACACTGAAGGGAAAACATCAGGAAAGGACAAAAATCCATGCCTGCGTGCTGGATTCAGGGGCACATCTGTAGGAGTGTGTGCACACTGTGAAGCACCTACTTAATTTAATTAGATGGATTCTCTGTACTAGCAAACTATTTCTGCCTGTGGAAATTACAGAAGCCTTTGATCTACGATTCCAAGCAAAGGGGAAACAAGGTTCTTACCTGCCCAGGCATTTCCCACACTGACCTGTGCTTTCCACAAAGGCCCCAGTGAGGTCAGCCCTTTAGGAAGGGAATATACACAGGTTGCAGGAGAGAGAATTATGAAGAACGTTCCTCAGAATGCAGTTTATCAACAGATGGCTCGTGGGGCCTGCAGCCTATGCAAAAGGAACAAACACTTCCCTTGTGATTTATTTCCCCACGAATCTGTCAAGAATTGGTCTCCCCAAATCCCCTGGGAATCCGTTATCTCAGGTAAAAATTCCAGGCCTTCAATTTTTGCCCTTACTGGACCAATAGTCACATCTAGAGCTGTTAATTCTTATGTTCAAAAAGGCCTGATTTCTTTAAAAACATGACTATGCCCCAGTGCTACATAAAACAAAAAAAAGATCCTCTATCCCAGGATCCGAATGCCAAAAGAGGGTGCTGAGGAAGGACTTCAAAGCAAGGAAATTACACTGTACTTCAAGTATGTTCACTATTTCCAGATCAACAGATCATCTCTGCACACACATAGAAACCCTTGGTGGATTTCTCTTCCCTGAAAATCCCCCACTTCCTATTGTTCCCACATGAAGTTTTAGCATCCCCAAAGCAATGAGCCTGGCAGCTACCATCTGACAGCATCAATACAGGCATAAAAGAATTTATACTGACACTGCCAGTGAAAGGGATTGACAAATAGCAGCTCTTCAGCTGCTGAAACAAGAGCATGAAAAGAGCTTGATTTAAATAGATTTCTATCACTTGCAATTGAAAGAAATCAAGGGTTCTGAACAACAAGAATGACTCTTTTAAAGCAACAATTAGAAGTCAGGCTCAGCTTCAGCTGTCTAAAAGTTACATGCCTAATCTAAATCATCATCATTTCTTTATGCTGTATCTATAGATAGGAATACATAGCAAGGCAACTTGCTCCAGATGACAAGCCAAATTCTCCCTATGATAGCTGTCTTCTGGGAGTGCCTAGAAATTTAACAGGAGCATATCTCTTCTCTTTTTACTATTTGCTTCATTCATTGAAAAAAAGAGAACCTCGATTACCTAAAATAATTCCTAAATTCCTAAAATATATAAGAAAATAACAAAATCATATCCTACTAAAACATTCCATAAAATACTGCTCAAAAAACTATAGGATAAACCACTGGTTTAGCAGAAGGATAAAGTTCAGACAAAACCCACATAGTTATAATTTATCTTGGTGCTAAAAGAAATGCCTGACATCAGGAGTTTTTCTTTGAAAGGAAGATTACCCTTGGTTGCTAAAGGAGAAATTTTATTACTAGAAGCCCACTGCTGGAGTAATGTTTACAATACCTTCACCCCTAAATGGGTTCCCTTGAGTAATGCTACAGAACAGCTGGCTTCCCAGAAATATGATATAATCTTCTACCATGTAATTGGGCCCCTGAATTTGGTGGAACATTCAGGAGAGGTTGTCCAGGTGCAGCTGATTTGCACTCTAGGATCTACATATTTATACCCAGCATTGGGTTTTCCTACGTAGGTTTTTATTTCTAATTACTCTCTTCTCCTTGATAGATATTTGCAACTCTTATTACAGCAATTTTGCAACAAGCCACATTACAGCTGAGTGTAAATCATCACACAAAATCAGAATCCTGGTTACTTTGCACTAGAATAAATGAAATAATTTTGCTCAGCAGTAGGCTAACATGCTATAATTCTCAGCACTTCAATTTTTTCCATCTTTCAAAGCTATGGCAGTGAAAAATGTCCAAAAATAAGTATTTATTTTGTTATACAGGGTCATTTCACCAGACAGTGACAAATGTCTCAAAGGATGCAACATACAGATCACCTCAATACGAGGAGGCTCATGGTTATTTTTACAAGACAGTTACTGCACCACTGTGGCTGGACCTTCTCTCCCCCACCCTGGCCATGATGATGACAAAGAAAACACACTAAGCTTTGGGAAAAAAAAATATGTCTGTAATGATCCTAGTTACAAACCCTTTAAGATATATCACTACCTACACAGGTACTAAGCAAGTACCACCTTCTGTAATTCCACCAAACAGATGTCAGTGTCAGGTTTCTTCCTGCTAATAAGTTTAATGCTAAATGTCCTTATGATCTTAGCATATAAACTGCATGAAACCCTTGTAAAAATCAAACACGTATGCACACAAGTGTTCAACAATGGTGTCTGTTTACAGTACAAAATAAATCCAGTTAAATCTTAAAGCTTAAAAGTATGCGAAGCCACTCAAGGAGAATTAATTTATCCTATATTTTTCAAAAGTGCTAAATTTTTGGATAAAAGAAATGAAAATTGAGAGCTTTATAAGAAAACTGAATTTTAATTCAAGAAAATACTTTATGTGAGAGACAACTGGGCAATTTAATTTCTATTTTCAAGAAAACAGGCTCCCTAATTTTCTGTTTTGCTGGCCCATGAAAAATGAGAGGTCCAAACCACAATGAATCACAGAGATGCAGTCTAGATACCAGAGGAAAAGAAACAATCTTATCTCTAAGGACCAGCAGCAGATTTTTTAAGGTGTAATAACAACCACGCATATAAATTATTACTTTCTCTTATTCATCACACCCAACATCATGAAGAACATCAGAAATGTTCTTATATTGCATTTCTACTTTCAGGCACCAGAGGAATGAAGCCTTTGAGCAATGTCTATCACATCTGGAAAGGTGGGGCAAAAATGACTCTTCCCAACTGAAAATCAGAAAGCCAGCTAAGTTTTAAAACTTAATATCCTAGATTTTAAAATGTTAAGTAAGGTGCTAAGGAACTTACTACATGGCATGTGACTAGTGCCTGGTTTAGAAGTTGTTCACACACCTCTCTGACAATATTAATGATCCCAGCTGTGTCAAAAGTGTGCAGTTATATGGCTTCAGCCTCAAATTGAATAATTCCTTTAGTTAAAGAGAACCCCATACTGTTACCTTGGGGAATTGTAGAAGTCAAGACTAAACAATCAATTTTATCCATAATTCTGAAGGTACCAGTCAGGATTAAACTGTAATCATGACTTGTTATTAGATCAGTGCATGTCTGACTAATGCTTGGCTGCAGGAGGATTTATCACAAGCTCACTTACACCTAATGCTTTCCCACTTACACTGCTCCCTGCAGAGCTAATCAGGCCTCAGTGGAACTTTATGGGAAATTCAGCTGCTAAAGTGACAGACACACGAGTCTTGTCTGTCCTTTCTTTCTGGCACGTGTTTGTGGGGAGAGATGGGATGGAGTTGAGCTGCAGGCTGTGGGAAATGCCTGCAGAAGGACATGGCAGCACACAGGAGCTCCTGGCAGCCCAAAGGAGCTCATGGCAGCACAGGGCAGCCCAAAGGAGCTCATGGCAGCCCAAAGGAGCTCATGGCAGCACAGGGCAGCACAAAGGAGCTCCTGGCAGCCCAAAGGAGCTCATGGCAGCACAGGGCAGCACAAAGGAGCTCATGGCAGCCCAAAGGAGCTCATGGCAGCACACAGGAGCTCATGGCAGCACAGGGCAGTAAAAGAAGCACAGGGCAGCACAGAGCAGCTTGTCCCTTCCTGACCTTTGGACAGGAGGTGTCACACAGCAGAGCCCTGTGGGAGAGGATGTCTCAACAGAGATGGAGAAGACACTTGTTTCTTCATGCAGAACAGCCAAATCTTTATTCCCATAGCTCTTATTTATATCATTATCAGAAGGCACTGTGTTTAATTCTAACTGGTCAGCAATTTGTTGAAACTCAGTTCATTGGTTGGTAATGGCTAGTGTACATGTCCATCAAACTTTTCTCTCTCTAGATGTGTTTACATTTTTGCCTCCTGGGAAGTGAATGTTTCACATGGGTAGAACTTTTCCCTCACAGGGGTGAGCTGTCTTCTCACAAGAATATTGTTATGCAAACTGATTTTCATTCTTATAATTATTTTCTAGCTGTTAACTTAGCCCAAGTAACAAGGCCTGATTTTACAAGTCCTTTCTTTTATAAGGTTTTACCTGTATGTAACAAGAGGAGCCTGCTGGAAGCTGACAGACAGGTGAACAGCATGTGATCACCCCACAGAAGGACATTTAGAAAATGTGTTGCTGCCGTGGCAATGTGTGATAGGCCATGTAGTCAGAATTGCCATGTAAGGAAATACTGTGCCTTGAAGAAGTGTGTAAAACCAGCTCGTTTCTTTGAATAAATGATTCAGATTCCCTGCTGGTCTGAGTCTGTATCTCAGATGTTACAGGTATTTTCTCCTTTTTTTTGCTTTTCCTCAAAACAGTTTTCTTTTTTTTTTAGGTTTACTTCTGCACTGGTTCTGGCTTGTATTAATTATCTTTTTGTTCCTCCTCTCTCTCATTTTTTCCCTATCATTTTTTCAGTTTCTAATCTAGCTAGCTCATTCTAGCACAAAATTGAGGCAGATTGTAGCTACAACATGTACCAGAGAATATTCTCTTTTTTTTTCAGGTGTCCACACAATTCCCTGAAGAGATATCCTTGTAATCACTTAGAGAGAAACTGAGATGCACTGGGAGATGGCCATTCTTTCAGGGGCAGTGATGCACACACACTCCCACAAAGGCCCAGAAGAGAAAGCAGGAACTACTGGTTTCTACATTTATGGACAGTGCAAGCAACTGCCACAAAACATCTGTCAAAGACCGGGCAGGATATAGCCTTGAAAAATAAGGATACTTCTGGCACCTATACAGTCTTCCTTGTGTGTTTTGGATGACTAAGTTGAATGAATGAACGAGCAGGCAGCTGGAACAATTTTCTCTGGTACTGCAATTTGTATGATCTGAATTTTTGTAGACTCTGCACATTCAAGGAGGCCTGGAAAAAGATAGGCATTTAGTTATGAAAACCTCAGTGTTGAAAATATATATGAAATATATAGCTACACTTCTGCCTGCTGTAAATCAGCCTCTCTCTTGTTTGAAGTTAAGCTGTATTTCATCCAGCTGCAGATGAAAATGACTCAGGGTAGAAACTGTCCCAGCACGTTGTCTAGCAAGGGCACTACTGTTGGTGATCCAGATCTGAAATGCTGAATTATTAGGACCCAGAGTCACTGTCAGACCCAATATTAAAGTATCCTGATTGCTGATTCCCAGCAGTAAAATGAAGTCACCAGCAGGTACCTTAGCATACAAGGATTAATCCTATTCCTTGTGAGGTTAACTTGCTGTGGATGTGATGCTGCACATGGAAATAATCAGGCCCACCATGATTCCCTAAATGTCAGGGATTAAGTTTAGCTTTATTAAATGTGGTACTGTCTCACTTCAATACTAAAAGATAAAATATATCAAACTATGCAACAGAAGAAGAAGAAAGATTCCTCTGCAGGCCATGGTGAGACCATGGTGAAGCAGCTGTGCCCCTGCAGCCCCTGGGGATCCAGGGGGATGCAGAGATCCCCCCCCAGCCCCGGGGATCCAGGGGGATGCAGAGATCCCCCCCCAGCCCCGGGGATCCAGGGGGATGCAGAGATCCCCCCCCAGCCCCGGGGATCCAGGGGGATGCAGAGATCCCCCCCCAGCCCCGGGGATCCAGGGGGATGCAGAGATCCCCCCCCAGCCCCGGGGATCCAGGGGGATGCAGAGATCCCCCCCCAGCCCCGGGGATCCAGGGGGATGCAGAGATCCCCCCCCAGCCCCGGGGATCCAGGGGGATGCAGAGATCCACCCAGAGCCCCTGAGATCCACAGGGGATCGCTGGAGGAGGCTGTGATCCAGAGGGAGACCCGGTGGAGAGAGGGGGCCCTGCTTCCAGGCTGGAGCAGCCTGTCCTTGGAGGGCTGCACCCCATGGGAAGAGACGCAGGTCACAGCAGTTCTGGGGGGATTGTGTGCCCATGGGGGGAATTCACATTGCAGCAGGTGTGGTAGGGCTGCTGCTCGTGAGAGTGGAGCCACGCTGGAGAAGTTCATGGAGAACTGTCTCCCATGGGACAAACCCCATGGCCTCACAGAGAAAAGGCTCCTCTCCCTGAGCAGCGGAAGAAAATCTGAAGTGATGACCTGACCAAACCCCCACACCCTGTCTCCCTGTGCTGTAGGTGGGAAGGAGGGAGGGGCTGGGGGGAAAAAAGGTGTTTTAAGGGCTTATTTTACTTCTCATTATCCTCCTCTGATTCTGTTAGTAATAAATTCACTTCATATCTCTAAGTTGAGCCTGTTTTGCCCTTAGAGTGTTTTCTCCCAATCCTTATCTCACTCATGAACCCTTTGTTTCATTTTCCTCTCCTCTGCCCAGCTGCAGCAGGGGAGGGTGAGTGAGGGGCCTTCGTGGGTGCCTGGCGTTTGGCCAGTGTTAAACCATGGCAGGGTCACATGTATTTCAGTGAAAAATCATATTACATGATTTTTCATGTAATGCAGCCCTCTAGATCGACTCCTCCTAGATCTAAATCCTTCACCTTCAGGATGAGGGCAAATCAGCAGCAGAGCAAATAAAGATTCTGCATGTTCTCAACAGGTGGAAGCTTGAAATGACAGCACAAAACAGAGAAGCCCTAAAGCTGCTGAATCCAGCTACTCCACATGTCTCCTGCCACCAGCACCTTGCAACACAAACCAAGACATGGATTAGCTTCACAATGGTATCTAGGTCTACAGTGGTAAGCATTTATGAAGAAACTTAATGAGTATTGTCTTTTTAATGACTTTATTACAGCAAGAGAGTGTCCAAATCAGGAAAGCAGGAGAGCAATAGCAGCAATCCAAAGCTGTGCCAGCAGAAGGGCAGTGATGAGCTCAGGTCCCCCCAGACAGATTAAGGTGTATTAGCAGAACAACACGAGTGAAACGAGCACTGATGACAATGACCTTACTGATTTCATGGAGAGAGAGAGTTTCAGTCTGCAGATCTTTCAACTTCAGCGTTTTAAAGCAATGGTAAACGGTCACTCTTCCAAAATAACTGCATTTTTAGAATAGAAGAAATAAACAGGGAATTCCTTGGCTACTTTTTAATAGATATTTCCATCTTGCCCCTTTTTCTTCATAGAATCACCAGCACATCGGCATTTATGCAATTAACAAACAGATGGATATCATAGCAAAAAAATTAAGATTAAAAACTCTACAAATACAGACATATTAGACAAAATGACATGAAGTAGTTTCACCAGTTCTGCGGTTATAAAAGAATATAAATGGAAAAGTGCCTGATATAACTGTTCTATTTTCTCTTTAGCATATTAGATCTGCATATGTAGTGATCCATTTCAGAGCTGAACCATCAGACCCTAGGAGACTAATTTAACCATTAGACTGTTATAATCAACCATATCAAATACAAAGATCTTTGGAGACTGTAGGACTTTAACAAAACAGGTGCTTATATAAATCAAAAGCAAAAAGGATAGAATACAATGAAGGAGAACAAGGTAGAAAATACTGGTTAACACAAGAGTGATGTGCTTCTCTTGTACAGCTGGATTACTCCAGAAGCAAGCTGGAATAATAATTGAAAATAAATAAGCCATTATTTTTCATCAGATGAGGCACTGGTTTTACACAAAGGAATATGGAATATGTTTTTATAACAAAACAAGCACAGCCTGAATCCTGTACTGTTAATACCTGAAACAGTTTGCAACATGGTGCAAATAGAGTGCACTGTTTGCAATAGAGTGCATGCCTGACATCCAGAAATCACCAAATGGTATAGAAATGTCTTACTGTGCTCTTCTTTTAATAGCAGGAAACCCTATTATTTAGGACTGTCTCTATATCTCCAGAACAGATTTTAGAAAATAAATGGAAGCTTTGGAAGGGATGTAAACCACCCTGCCAAGAACAAAAACACCCCAAACTGACATCCCCTCAACCCCACAACCTGTATGAAGAGTGTGGGCACTCATATTTCTGTTGTTTAAATCACCCCTTGACATCAGACATGCAGACAGTCAACTGAGCCAGTCTCATACCTTCCTTCTTTAGGGAGGTTTAAAGAGAACCCTAGACATCTGTCAGGGACCTGAAATCTGGTTTAAACAGGAATGTTTCTATAAACAGCAGCTCTAAGCCCCATCAACATCTGTGGAGGAGCTGATAGAGCAGATGAGGTCTTTTGTGCCTACCTATATCCCACCCAAAATGGCTCTATTTCTTCTTTTTCTGCTGTGTCACAAGGACATAATTTCTAACTCCCTTAAACTGGAGCTCCTGAGTGGTACTCTGATGAGCTTAATGGGTATTTTTATCTTTTTGCTCTTAGGAGGTAGGTACTTTGTAATAGCTTCTGTTTCTTCATATGGCAGTGATAACCAGAAATTTCGTTAAGCAGCACTAACTCCAGCTCAGGTGAGATCATTATTTTGAGGATATATTAAAACTTATTACATCATTTGGTTAACTGATTATATGGCCTGCCATAAAAAACAAACAATTAAACAAAATACCAATCCTTTCCCCNCCCCCCCCCCCCAAAAAAACAACTCAAAATAAAGCAGGAAAAACCCCACAACTCCTTGACTTTTATGTGTCATATTTCAAAGTATCACAAAATCCTGATTTGGCAGCCCAAGAACAACTACAGAGCTCATTATACACACCAGTGTGCATCTATTTGTCTGTTATATGCACATACTGTTTTTAAGTGTTTCCTCCTTTCTGAAAGCCTATTCTTCCAACAGATTTAAATTGCACCATTTCCTCAACACAGCTCCACAGAAAAATAAGTTTACCTTATACCAAAAACAATCTCATACTAGCCTGCATGCAAATGTGACTCCAGAAAAAATTTAGAGAAAGATTATGAGGAAGTTCTCATTTGTGGGGAAAAGAGGAAGCATTAAAAACTGCAAGGCTGATTTGTGAGGTGTTTGAAGAGCCTTACAGGGTTCCAGTGTTTCAGAAGTTACCAACAGAGAGCAGCTGACCTATGGAAAGATGCATGGCTTTTCTCACATAGCTTTTATTATAGAACTCAACCCTCATAAGGAGCCAATAGCCCCCCTTGTAAATGTTTCAGTCCACAGATAACAGATGGATTATATTTGCAAGCAGAGCAATCATCCCAGAAGCCTATTGTGGCAAGGTGATGGAACTTCAAAACAAAAAAGAAAATCAAAGCAACTAAAGACAAGAAATTTTTAAGAATTTTGGAAAGGCTAAAGGAGGAGTACTGAATGGGTTTAGCAAAAAAATCCAAACCATACACCACCACTCTGTCCCTCAAAAAAACCCAAACAAAACCAACACACACATACAAACCCAAAAACCCCCACAACCCCCAAAAAAACAACAAAAAAACAAATGCACGCACACACACACAAAAGGGATGTTAGGCTCATAAATTTGCAAAAAGATCTATTATATTTTGCAGCAACATGAAGTCACGTTTGCCAAAAAATTTACTTTGGAAAGAAGCCATTGAGATATGCTACAGTGCAGAGCGAAGTGTTTTCCATTTGTTCTCTAATAATATCCTGTGATGCAATGTTCATTTTTAGCCATGTGGAGTGAGGTCATATGTATTTTGCATTGTATACTGCTGTATGCTATAGGCAGTGTAATGGGCCACTCATGCTCTCTTATTAAAAGTACTGGGGTTTAAAGGTAATTTATGGAGCTTTGATAAAACCAGCATCCCTTTTCAGCTGGAAAAAAAATCAATTTTGGATTTTGTAATCTAGTTTTTCTCATTAGTTTATGATCTCACTGTAACAGAAGTGCAGGAGTTATTGAGGAAACAAAGAAGAAATACCCATCCTCTCACCTACTGTGTTCTGTGGTGTCCAAAGGCACCAGTCAAGACTGAAAACTAATTGTGCTTGGATCTGTAAAAACATGAAATAAAATCACATTACTGTCAGTAACCTGAATAGAAGATTACACCTGGGTCCATTTTGGGGCAGTTGGCAGAACTGAATCTTGAGGAGATTAAATGAGGTGAATGTCCAGAGACTGGTGCAATAAGACAGCAAATCACTTCCAGGTATAAGACATACATGGCAAAGGAATAAAGGATGAAAAAGGTTCAAGGTGAAAACTGATCAAGCTGTTCTGGGCATTCACACAGAGGGATAAGGAATTGAACCTGGCAGTAAATCTACCATCAAGTAGGACTTATCCAAAAGAAGCCAGTGAAATAATTTGGAGGCGGAAATATCAACTCAGATAAAGAAAATTATTTTAGGAGTTGAGTGACATGTAATTCAAGAGGATTACAAAGAAATAATAGACAGGGCAAAATATAACCTACCCTGCTTAGGCAACAGTTTTACTTCTAACAAGCAAGCTCCCTTCTTGATATGGCTTTTTATGCATTGCTACAGTTCAGATATGCAGGCAAGGTCCATGTCTTCTACTCTGTCACAGCTCAGTACCCAGTAATTTGGCATAAAATTTAGAGAGCAGTTGGTTAAAAAGGTTGGTCTTGTTCTTTAGAATAAGGAATGTCATAGGCAGCATCATCCTTAAGTATTGTGATTGGATTGTATCTTTAATTAATGAAGTTAAGTACCTTACAGCATTAGTCCAGGTCAAAATTAGTGAAGAGAATTTAAGAGAAGGGAAGAATCTAAGATTCTGGAATAATGAAAGGACAATTACAGCAATCAAAATCCCATGACCTTTATGTCATAAGCATACAGTTATTACACTTATGGTCATGGATCTGGTCGTTCAAAGCATATGGACAAAAGCTCCACCAAAACTCCATTTAATTGAAATTTATTGATTATTCTTCTAAACTCTTAAATACTTTCTGTGAAATTTGCACACCATTACTTTTCACTGAAATGGTTTAGATGAACACAATAATCAGAGAAAGGGGTTTTCTTTTTGAGAAAAATCTACCTTTTTATTTCAATGTTTCTCTGTTCCAGAAGAACTATAGCCAACAATATCTTCCATATGTCTGGATATGGAGCCAAAAACAGACGACATGGAATGAAGGAGCTAATATGAGATTTGATGCTTGTAAGGAAGGATCACCCTTGACTATGCTGACCTTAAGCCTCATTAGGAAATCTTATTCAGCTCCTATCTGCCTTCCTGTAATACTATAAATCCCCAAGTTTTACCCTAAGACACTCTCAAGGCTGTAAAACTATTTCATTATTAGACAAGAGGCCAGTTTTTGAAACAGCTTCTTTCCTCTGAATCATGGTTATGTTGTCCATCTCTCACACAGGATCGGTACAGAACAATCCCAATTCCCCACTTCCAGCCCTACAGGGTGTCAGAAGAGGAGAGCAGCAATTGCTTTGTGTTGGCACAGGCTGCCACAGCATGGATGGTTTTGCTCCAAAGCCAAAATCTGCCACACAAACTGCTGCAGTAACATTCCTGCAGTAACAGGCATGGAACCCTCAAGGGTGAGCTCCTCTTTTAACTAAATATTAGTATAGACTTGCCCTGTGTTCCAGATGACAAATTAATTTGTTTTACTCGGTTTTCTGTGCTTATTGATTTTGTAGAGGTGCAACAGGAGAGCAGAGTTTGCAGACCTTGTTTCCAAGCTGTGTTACAGCCAGGCAAGAAGGGCTGTGTGGCAAATGAGCCTTCCAGCATCGAGGTCCATCTGACTGCCCACCACTGAACCTCTGAGAGGACACAGCTGGCCTTTGCCAGCTCAAAAAGCCCAGGAAAGCAGCCATAAAGGTATTTAACAGAGAGCAGCACAGTTCTTTTTGCATTTTACTGTAGCTATNATCAACCTCAAAATAAGAAAAGAATAAACAATAAACTAAAGACAGATAAAATCCAGAGTCTTGCTCGTTTTTCACCCTTTGCCAAGAACTCACAAGGGAACTGCCCCCAAAGGGCCCTGGGGGTAGGTTCCCTCTCGTGTTGGGGGGCTCAAAAACCATCACAGCTGCAGAGAGGGGGAAGGTTTAACAGGAAAGGAAAGCACAGGAGAGCACAGCTTTTTCATATCTCAAGAGGGACATGAGTGAGCAACAACCATCACTGCTCTAACAGTCAATGATACTGCTCAGGTTGCAGAAGATTAAAACTTGTACCTTGTACAATTGATAAGTGAACTAGATAACACCATAAAATAAAATTTTTGTTTGTGGCTAGTAACTTCATGTTTCATACACACAAGTCCTTGTTTTACATCAAATGTTTGAGGGATGATACACTTTTGAAAGGGGACAAAAACAAGGATCTTAAATTTTAAATTTATTATTTATATAATTTATATATAATTTTAAATTATATTAATGATATAAAGCTATTCTTAATTATCCAAAGGTTCAAATTAGGTAGTCTAAATGCTTCAGCACTGCAAATACAGGAAAAAAACAAACCCATCCAATCCTTCACTGAGAGGCTATGTGAGCTTTACTGAAATAGCTTGTCAGCTTGCAAAGTGTTTCTTCCTGTGAATGTCACTATTTTTACAGCTATTGCCATCAAGTCTGCTTCTACAGGTAATTTTCTTAATTAATTACTGTTTTCTTTGAACAAAATTTTAAAAAGAGAACACAGGAGCTAACAGCAGTAACAAAGCAAAATAAAAAACCATTTGAAGTTCACAAGAAAAGGAACAGAATCTAGAATACATCATGAAATATTTACCTAAAGGAGGCACAGAAGTATCATCAGCTGACATTTACTCAGGCTTAGGACTGTATAATATTACTATTCAAGGAAAGAAGATGATTGGTGGATAAATCTGGCTTATGTGAACAGCCCTACTTGGATCAGTCAGTTCTCTTTTCAGTGAGATGAATGCTTTTGTCATAACTATATTAACAGCCATAAAGACCAGTATGGGAAATTTTGCTGTATTGAATTATTCCAGTAAAACTTCCAGTGAAAATTCCATGGTGCTCTCAGAGATCATTTACCCTCCACATACTACCCCTAACTTATTTACTCTCTATTCCCTACACTTTTCAGTCATTTTGTGCTACACTAATCAGTGTTTTGCCTAGTCATCAGTCATCATTTGCCTACTCCATATTATCTATGCACTGCTAACCTCAGTTTTGAGTCTTGCATCTTATTAAATGGCCAAAAAGAAGTCAGAGAGCCTTATAAATGCATGGAATTCCAAGGATCCCATCTTAAATGGAAAAGAAAGAATACATTCTATTACAAAGTTATTTTGGCACAGACATCCAGGACATCCAATTTCAATTCCAGGAGCAGACCAAATACTTCAGAAGCAGCATGGCAAAAGGAAGAGCAGTAAGAAGTTGTTCAGAAATGGAAAATCAGAGAGTTGGAAGGCAGAGATCAACTCCAGAACACTACACAGACACAAATGACTCTAGAAGACCCCTCCTTTTATTGTGATCCTGACCAAGTGAGAAAAACCTTTAAAACAAACCTTAGAGTGGATAATGCTTGTCCTTCTCCAGCTGATGTCAACAGAAACACCAAGCAAAGATCTTCTGCATTCCCTGAGATGCCTCTGTGCTGGCCTGGCCCCAAAATCCATAGGCATGAGTGAAGCACAGGAAGGTCTGCACACTGCTTAGGAAGTTATGAGTTGGAGAGAGGGGAATTTCCTGGTTTATATGAAATTAATTCATCATGAAGGTGTTCATTACATTCCTGCAAGCAGGTTCAGTTTCAGTTAAAGGTATCTACTATACTTCTCCTTCTCTGCCATGTTCCCCTGCTAAACCTGACTCTCCAACGTATCAGGTGTTCAAAACCATCTTACAAGTGTGAGGAGGAATAAAGAAAATCAACATGGCTGGTTTCAGAATATTGGCTTTACTGTTATCAGTAATTCTGGAGTCATCTGTCTTCAGACTGCATGACTATCTGCAAATAACCTGCAATTTGTGAATGCACTGCGTGAATGCACTTGCTTTTATTTATACCCATCTTGTCAGAATTTATTTTTACTGGACTCATCAGTTCAACATCATTCTAACTGCTTCAGTCACCAGGTACCAGCAGTCTCTTTTTCTAGGAGGTCTACCAATCCCCTAGAACCTTGGGGCATGAATAAAACTCACTCAGTGAAGATAAATTAAGGAAGTCATTGGCAGTAAATAACCCAGACTTCAGCTGTTAGCCCCTCTCTTCTGTGCTTTCAAGGGAAACTTGAGCTGCTTTTGCAAGGAGAAGGTTTAGTGGTAGTCTCGGGATATCAATCACCCTCTGCTTACTTCAGCATTTCATTAAAGTTTTCCCAATTTTTCTGTAGCCCTGGATGACAATGCTTGTAAATTTTTCATGTAGCAGGAATCCTACTCAGACTATCAAAGTATCTGCTAGGTCCCTTTCTGCAACCTTCTCTCTTCTAATAGTCAGTTCTGTTTCCAGGTCCCTAAAACTTTCCTCTGTATAGATACCACCGGTATAGCAACTTGCCTCACAACTTTTCACCAGGCTGAAATTTTGATAATTCTGTTTGAAAAACAGCCTGCAATCAAAGGAAGAATCACTATTTGAAGCTAAGAAAAAACATCAACAAGCCCCACCTGCTTATGGTCAACCATCATTATGAGCAAGTTCCTGTCAGTGTAAGCACAAGTTCATCCAGATCTTTTCCCAGTCCACAAATGGTGTGAGATTTTTGGATAATGCCCGTTCACTTAAAGCCCTATATGCTCCCAGAAGACATGAAACAACGTGAGGCAGGTAACACAGGCAACAATTGTCATGCCTAATGAAAGTTTTGGGTTTTTTCCACGTTCTCAGGTGAGGTTCTTCCAGCATCTTGACTTAGTGGGGTTACATGTCCTTGTTTTGTATTGCTTTATATTTGTACAGCACCACACGCTGCAAATATAATGGCCATTTGTACTGTCACTGCTTTCCTGCCATCCCCCTTAAAGAAAGTCCTCTAAAACCCCTGGATGAAAAGTTTTACTAGAACCAATGGCAAGAAAAAACATAGATACATTATAAGGATGAATTTTAACACGGACAATTTACTCACTACAAATTGCAACTGTTCTCCATTTTTAATCTTTTTACCATAAATGAAAATTAAATGACAAACAAAAGACAGGCAGAAAATTATCTTAAAGTTTCTTACAGATATTATTAGACCATAATGGTCCTTCTGAAAAAGCAAGAATAATATTTCTTGTTGCTTACAAGAAATTGTAATGGGGGGTATTTTAGTGCATTACAGAACTGACGTTTATGATCACAGGAAATTAAAAATTGTTAATTTAGTTGTTTACAAAATCTAATACTTATACAAGTCTGTGATCAGAATTTAGTTCGAGAATACAAAAAAAATGAGTAGCAAATATTCATAAAAGACCATTTTCATAAAATTCAAGAATTATTAAAATATTGTGAACAGCAATTTCATATAATGAAACCATAGAATCATAGATTCCTCATCTAGGTTGGAAAAGACCTTTAAGATCATTGAGTACAACCATAAGCCTTACACTACCTCTTTCTGGCCAATTCACAACCAGAGAAAAAAATAGGAAAATTCATTAGCATTGTTATTAATTTAATATTTGACATCATGTGCTGTTCAGTATTCTTATTTTAAAATTAACAATGACGGTGCTTCATTGTAAGGAATTAAACCAGCCATACTGAATAGAAGCTTGCACAGATTTACAAGACAATGAGTTGCTCAGCACTCACTGAATTCACTTGAACTGCTATAAATTCAATAGACTCCAAAGGAGTATCAAACAAACATTCTTTTCCTCTTTGTATTCCTGTAGAATAGTACTTGGTAAGCCAGATACATTCATCACGGGTACAGTAAGGACCAGCAAAGGCTATAAAAATCAAGTTAATAACTTTTTGCCTATGACAGATCCATCAGGTTTGGAATCCATGCCATTCACTTTTTAGTGATGATCAAACTTTTCATTCTATTGAATTTCTCACATAATCTCTCGAGAATTTTCTGGACATTAATAACCTGTCATGACAAAGGCGTGGTAATTAAAGGCCTTGTTTTCACAAAATTGTTACAATTCTGGCACCGTGCAACAGAAGTGAGAAAAGCAATTTACTTGCAAACTAGAAGTTAAATACCTTCACATAAAGACTGGAAAACACTACTACTTTATTGTGAGGTGTAATTTTACATATTTCTATAATGGCTACATGCAATACAATTAATTTATTTTCAGACAGTAGGAGAAGGGGAAAAAAAGCCTAATAAAATACATGAATAGTCATTTTGTGTCTGGACTAAAACGTTGCCATTCAGAGCAAATAGATGGTATTACACATTTAGTGATTTATTCATCAGCATTACCCAGCAAGGGCAGATTGCATTAATATGGACAAAACAAGCAAGACTGCCAGCATTATGTTTTGCTGAATAAATATATAAGAATTAAGTCTTAAGTTTTATTTACTTAATCTAGTTTGGGGGAAGAATATGAGCATATTACTACACAGCAAGTTTTGAGAATTGGAATATGAAGTGAGTAGGTGAAGTCCCTGCAGAGGGTCTTGCAAGTTATTAAATAACACAGAATAAATGCTCTTCCCATATGAGAAATTCTTGTAACTGCTAGACAGTGAACTCGGAAACAAATTCTAATTTCTAAGGTTATATTGCTCTGTGTGTCTGGCAGTAATTTTCAGCATTTTATTTTCACTTTAAGGATTTACCTTAGCTCAGCTATAAGAACTGGAGTATAATAAGATCTCAGCATTTCAAGCTACCATCCAAACTTGTAGACTGGATAGCAAAGGAGTATCTGAAACTTGCTCACCACCTTTGTTTTATTTCCATTACACACACAGTCCCACAGATACAATAAAACATAATAAGGGACAAGGCTGAAGAATCACATTAAGATGCAATCTTATGAAAGGTTAAGATGCCATGAATGAAGATGCAGTGTTTATTAAGGACTTGGGATCCTTGAGGGAAGCAAAGAGGGCTGGCACAAATAAGAAAAGACTGTGAGAGTGCACGGGTGTGCAGCAGCTGGTTGGGTTGTTTTCCAGCACAAAGATCCTGTTGTGTGCCTTCCAACAAGAAACTACTTACTTAGTTACTTCTTCTAATTATCTGATATATTTATTACCCAAAAATGCTTGCAGTAGGCTCCCCAGTACAGAGAAAGTGCACTCATGAACAGAAATAAATGATTCTGGGCACTATATACCCCCCAAGTTGTAGGGACAAGTGAAATAACCTTCCCCTCTGAAAGAAGGAGGCCAAAAGTTGGAATTATTTTCTTCTTCCACCACTCTGAAGCCAAGGTAGGAGCAGAAAGTAGCTCTAACCTTATTGCTTTGGGGATTTCATGGCAGCAGACTCCAAAAATGACAATTGATTTTCTAGACAGAGGATTCATAAAACTTTTGAAGCCCAGATAGATTTAATCTACTGCATTCCTTAGAAAATCAGTTAGCACACCAAAAGCTGTTTGATTATTCAGACACAATCTATCTTTGGCAAATCCTTAGTTCACTTTCTACCCTTTTTTTCTTTATCTCTGTTTCTTTAATTACAACTTGTCTGGTGCATATCCTTCACCCACAGCAATTATAACAAGCCTATAACTGCCTTCATTATCTCTTCCTTCAAGATCTCTTATAAATCCTTGCATTATGCTGAGGTCAGACTAATGACACTATAGTTGTCCAGATCATTATTTTACAGTGTCACACAAGGTTGGACATGATATGGATTAGAACTAAAAATAAACATGAGGAAATGCAGTGGGTAGAGCTGAAAGAGGAATATCTGGCTGCAGCTGAAGACTTTTATAAAACTAAATTTTCATTCCCAATCCTTGAAACGAAAAGCACAAATATCCTGAAATAATAGGCAGGCAATAAGCAGTTAATAGGTATTTCCACTCTTCAAGAGAATAAATATCTCATGCTGCAAAACCCTGAAACAGAAATTAAGTTCAAATATGCAATGTGCAAGATCAACCTCTGAGCAAGCACTCCAAGATTTTTATGAGCTCAGAACTCATCAGTCAAATAACTAAGGAGGAGAATGACTGTTAAATAACAAAGAATTACCAAGAAATGCAAAAGTGGTTATAAAGACTGAACATAATGTAATGTCCATTTAGAAAAGCATGTCCTACCTATTACTTTTATATCACTAGTATTCTTACAGTAAAGATACTTTACAATAGAATTGGAAACATTATTACAGCTCAAGCAATGATGAGATTTCACTTTGAGTACTGTTTTACAAATAGATAAACTGAACTGAAACAAGTACAAGGGCATTTTTAGATTTTGATGGTAATGGGAAGCCTACTCTGGAGCAGAAGCTAAAGAAGACTGATCTGATTAGTCGATGAAAATTGAGGATGAGAAGTAATACCTTTACTTGCTAAAACATATTTCTATCAATACCAATGTAAATAGGTGCAGAACTAAAAATAAATGTAAAATTCAACAAGAGATCAGAATAAGTTTCATAACTTTTGGTGTCAAGAGATGACATAGCCTTCCAGCAGAAAGGGGGATGGGAGAGCCAAGTCCTTCTCAGCAGGGCCTCTCTGAAAACCTCCCCCCTCCAGCCTGTATGGATTTACACATTTTCCCTGGTTCCCCTGGGGGCAGGTCCCCCTGACTAATTCCTTGATCAGCTGGAAGTTTCCTTTCTTAAAATTCAGGGTCCTGACTTTACTCTTTGCCTTAATTTAGCTTCTGTGTACAAATAAAAGTCATCATTCCAGGTATATTAAGTGCAGATTTAGAAAAAAAAAGCTTTATGTGCATAAGCAAAATTACATTTTCTAATTACTGAAATGTACATAATTTAAGAGGTAATTGACCAACAAATGTGTGTGAATCTGTTTAACCTAACTACATAAGTCATTTATAAAGTGGAATGTAGCTAAGATAATAATTTGCAGAGGCAGTATAAATAGTAATTAAGAACAGTTTGAATGTTTGCCTGCTTTCCTATAATCTTTACATAGAGATGTCATAAGGAGGAGAGGAACCTAAAACCTGCAACAAAATCTAAGCATGAAGTTACATTTTAAGATTTCAGGCAGACACTCCTGCAGGAAGCTCAGAGATCTGCCCAGAAAGATTCAACTGCATAACCAGGTTCTTAGGGAACGTGTTTCCAAGCAAAATCCAGGAGCAACACAAGAACTATTCACCTTCAACACTAAGCCAGCTGTGGACATAGTGCTGTCACCTTTCCAATGAGAATGAAGCACAAAGTCCTAACAAATCCAGAATGTCACTGCTCTTTGCACAGGAACGTGACAGCCACCATCAGCTCTGCCTCAGCACTGCCAGGGAGTTTATTCATCAAAACCAAAACAACCTTAATTGGCAAAATTCCTTTTTCTGGTCTGAGGCACCACAGGATGTTTAAAAGTTACTGGCCCCAACTCCGCCTTGATGATAAGCAAAAGGAGTTTGATAGGTACCCTTCATATTTAACCAATGCCTTTTTGAAATGCTATAAAATCCATACAATTATTAGGACAGTCCCAAAAATCTTCTAAACCTGGAAGATTGCAGGATTTGAATGTTTGCATCAGACTTCTGTAAGTGCTGTTACCAATCTCACATGGGCTCTCTCAAGGAATATCAATTTGCAACAAATGGAAAATCTCCAGAACAAATAAAAACACCAATGTATCAAAAAAAGCCAAATTGAAGTCCAGTTTGAATGTGACTTTGAGACCTGAAGTTGCAGGTGAATATCTTTACCACAGGCTATTCTTTCCATCTTGTTACTCACAGAAAGCTTTGAAAAACCCTGGGTTTATCCCACTGTGGTACAGAATCACTTCTGAAATCTCAGGGAAAAAGAATGCCTGATGTGGAAGAGAGTTCCTGTACACAACTGTGTCAGATGCTGGATTGAAAGCTGCATCTGCATGTCCTGCCACTCTGCCTTGGCACCTTTTTCCATGCTTGGTGGCTGTGCATGTGTGAGCCCTGAGCACTCCTCCAGCAGCACACCAAGGTTTCCTCAGGTAGAAATCAAGGTGTGGTTACTCCTGCATGAAACAGGAAAGCACTTCTGCACAAAGCTTGTGCTGCTGCTTTGTGCCTTTCCCAGACTATTATGAACAATAAATTCTCAGGAAGTTTCCCACACTTATAAGTGGGTCCACAGCTCTGCTTTATGTTGATTTGGCTCACATACCCCATGGCAACTATATTTCCAAGGTGTCCTATAAAGTAAAAATGCTCCTTGTTAGCTATTGTTAGCTTCTAGTTCCCTCATTTATGCTCACATCTTTCAGCTGAATGTATAAACCTGTACTGAAGGGTAGAGAATAACCTTCCCTAAGAATGGAGCACAACAAAGAAAGAATAATTTAAGGAATTGGCAGGGTTGGTAGGAATGGGGGGAAACATTCTCTCTCCTCATGAGAGAAACTACTGTGCAAGAAGGTCAGCAAAACAATTCGATCCATATAGCACAGAGGGAAATTCTGCAGGTATGCAAGAAACAATGTGTTCAGGTAGTATGGGGTGAATCAGATGAACAACTTGGCATGGCAGGATGTGCTAACTTTATTACAAAATCCTTTTTTTTTTTTTGAGACACATGAATCCTGCTCATGTGTTACTGTTGTGTGCCCATACATATCCCTCTGGAAAAAAAATGCATTTTGTGCAAGTCTGTACTTAGATCTGAACACCAATTCAGCCACCAGATATAAAGTCTAAGTTATCCTTTGGAAAAGCACTGGTAACCTTTAAAATGTAATTGCTTTTGCAAACTGACAACTAATTATCCAAAAGCGAAATGCACATTAGGCATTCAAATAATGAAATGTCAGTCAATATAATAGAAGTGTCACTTTATTTTTTACTTTCAGAAATTATTTTAGTCTTAAAATTAATCTATATGTGCATAGGCAAATGTATTTTGTAATTATGCTTATGCACATAAAATAAAATCTTACAAAGCTGTACTATTATAGGGGTAGGTGCACATCTGAGAACCAGAGCTGTTATCACAGAAAGCACAGTTTATTATGGCAACAGATGCAGGAAAGTGCAGCTTTGATGTTTTCACAAGGACAATATTTGGAGTTGTCTTCAACTTTGATATTTCCCGTTTTGTTCTGGTGCTTAAACGTACACCCTTCCTTCTTTGTTGGGTAACTGCAACTGGGCAGATAAATCACAGTTATGCTTTTCTTTTATAATGGAAGAGTCCTACTTACTTCCAGAGAACATTCACATAATATAATGTAGTATTAATAAATGTTAATAGTGAAGGCTTGAAGCCTATTTTGATGAGCTTTTGTGCTGCCACATGGAGCAAGGCAAACATCTGTTGTAGATAGCACAAGGGAGGTAGAAATATGACCATTCCGTTTGCAAAACAGACATTTTAGTAGCTGATTTTTGAGCTATTCATCAAGCTTGTTTTTTTTCAGAAACAGAATAGGAAAAAGAGCAAGAATGGCTGGGTAAACATCCCCTCTCTGCTTCCTGTGTGAAAAGACAGAGCTAGCATTTTAAATATCCACAGAGCCAGTTGTTATGAAGACTATGCTTTGATGCTATGTTGATATCTCTGTGATTGTCTGAGTCATTTGCATGGAAAAGGAAAGAGCAAGGAACACTCTCTTATATTCTTCCATGGTAAAATGGGAAGATGGAGCAGCCATGAAGCAGATATTCTCACTGAACTCCTTTACCCTCCCCCTCACCTCCCCACACACATTCCCAAGATGCAGACACGTAATAGTGCTATTTTGGAGATGAGTGAGCTGTGACTAGTTCATAGCAGGCTTTTTCAGTGAACCAATTTTAATTTTTAGTAATACTAAGCAGAGCTATCATAAACAGAAAGAATCACTTTGTGATGACAGCAATGAATTTCTTGCCATTTCCTCTGTATCAGTGAGGAAATGGGAAACACATCCAAAAAACATTTTCTTCTGCAGATTCATCATCACTAGATCATATTTTATTGCTATTATATGAACACTATTGAGATACTTGTGCTTAGAGAACACCTTCTCATTTTTGCAATTTCCCTTTTATAACTCTAGAATCCAGCTAATTTCTGCCTCATTACTTGAATATAATTCCTCACTGATGAGAATCTTAGGAGAAGGGGCACATTTTATGACTTCAGTTCTTCTTCATGAAAAGATTGTAAAAATATGTATGAAAGTGATTGAGTCCAACAGAAAAAGGACAGGCATTAAAGGCTCAGCCCAGATCTATTTATTTTTAAAGATTTTTCTCCCTTATGCCACTGAAGGACCAAAGGAAACCAAAAAGAAACTTTATATATCAGGTAAAAAAAAATTAATAAAAGGAAGAACATACTATGAGATTGATTTTGATTTTTCTTAGTAGAACCACCAGCTCCTCCTAGGGATAAAAGAGCAAAGGTGAGGATATATGTTAAAATTAACCTGATAAGAGACTCAGAACTTTTGCAACAGATAACCACAGCACTAATTTTGGACTTGAAAAAATATTTACAAGTCACCAGACTGCAATCTGATCAAATTTGTTTGTCAGCAAACCTGATATATCAAAAAATTGTTCAACTGAGAAGCTCAATCTTCAAGTGCTTACACCATCACATAATACACACAATGGTTTACTTACACCCTGATAGTTAGAATTCTTAAACTTGCATCCTACCTAGCATGTTGACACAGCATTACCAGGAGAGAAAGTTCATTTTGTGTACATGTGCAAAAGCATGAGATGAAAGACACGGCAGAGCATTTTTGATTGATACAGCAAAGAAGTTCTTATGACATAGAAAAGTGTGTTTTTCCTGGTTTTTTTTGTTGTTGTATCTTTTTTTAAAAATAATACACAAAGTCATTTGAGAAAATCATCATAGAGTAATTGCCACACCAACACTATTTAGCATGTTCCTTTCTCCTTCTTTCCCTGATTGAAACCCACATCAAGTAATTACATGCAATTAAACATATTCTTTCCAATGCTTTTGCCTTGTTTTCTTTTTTCATTTCACTACAATTACCATGAATTTCCTTTTACTAATCAACTTGCACTTTTCAAGCAAATTTGCATGCATTTTATGCATCAAAAGGGCCAATACCTCAAAGAGGAGGATCTTTGTAGTCTGTCCTGATGGAGGACCATTTCTTCCAAATGTCATCATTTTCATCCAAATTTATTCTGTTCCTCATCAAGGGTCTGATAATAGGCTCTACAGAGCAGAAATAGTCAAATTGCAGTTTGAACTGGAGAATTTTTTTTTATTTGCTGCAAGGTAGCAATTACATGAATCTTCAACTACAAAAGGGAACTTCTTAAACAAGAGTGTTGTAAATCAAGTAATTCCTTCACTTGAGATAAGAACCTAATAAGAGAAAAATACGAGAAAAATAGTCTCCAAAAGAATGAATCCCATCATTGAATTTTTAGGCTTTTTGTTTGAGACACAGACTGCATTTGGATGCCTAAGGGGGTCTTAAGAGCTACACAGGCAATGCTATGGTGCAAATAACAAACACATGTGGGTCAGCACTGATAGACATAAAGGGCAGGATCTCTGTCCCTTGTCAAATCACTATTGTTGGTATATTCCTAGTCTCAAATATTTTAGGAACACAAACACTTTTCCCCCTCCATTAAATAACGTGGTATTGACTTCTCTCTATACCAAGGGTAGAAGAAATGTGCTGCAGCCTCACCTTGAGTAGTTATAACAACTCCCATTTCTAGTTTTCAGAGGTGACCTGTCCAATTATTAAGCAAAACAGAATAATAACAGCTGTTACACCAACAGAAATGTATTCAGAGACCAACAGAACTAATAAATCTTTTCTTCATGACTTCTTCCACAGAACATCTTACTTGTTGCCACCAGAAACATATTAGGAAACCAGAGATCCTGAAGAAATCCATTCCTCCATGTTCATAGCACACAGAATAATACTGAATTTTCCTTAAGCACGTAAGGGTATGGTAACAATGCACTGCAAGACTATTGCTGCATGATGCTTACAAGCAAACTGTTCAAACTGACTCACCATCAGCAGCCCTAAGCACAGCTGAACATGCCAGAGGAACCAAACAGCTCTCCTAGAGCTTGTTTCTGTAGCTAGCAGGCTGATGAGCTCCATCCAGGACGCTGCATGCAGTGGTTCCCTGGCAGTGATTTCAGCTCACCTGTTTGGATTCCTGCCGAGATGGAAGGGCAGGTTCTTAGCAGAGGCTAACAATTCCAGTGCTGCCTTCTGTCTAGGCAGAAGGCAGCACTGGAATCAGCTGAGAATTTGGGCACTCAGTAGCTCCCCACCTGAGAGCTCCTCACGTGTTTTTTGTTTTGCTGGAAATCTTAAGATCTTAAAAGTAGAACTTTGGTTAGCTGCTAGATGCTTACAGAGCTAGGAAGAATGACATTGACAGTGGGCAGTGCCAGTATCCAGCCACAGCTGTGGTTTGTGTGAGCTCTAACTGGGCTTAGAGCTAGAGCTCAACAATCACAATCTCACCTCTTTCTCAACAATCACAATCTCGCCTCTTCCTAGCTGGATTCTAGCAGTGCATGCACAGATTTGGAGGTGGCTTTGTTTTGCGAGGGTACAACAGCGCTTTCCTGGGTTTGACACACATAAACAAAATTACTTTTCTATGCAGGTTATGCTCAGCAAGTCCTAGAGGTCTTCAAAGGCTGTACTTTGGCTTCTTTGGCAACACCCAAGTCCAGCTGATATACATGGGCCTGGCCAAGTGGCTGCCTCTCACAATTCCCTCCACCACTGGTGCCTCCAATTCCTTCCAGTCTTCTCTCAGAAAGGACTTAACACAGAATCAGTGTTCTCACCTTTGTGTTTTGCTTTGACAATTTATGCTTCTATTTTGAATCTGAAAAAAATCATCAGCGACTCAAATGGGCATAGGAAAATACATTATTTTTTCCCTGTCAACCTATGATACTGCTGAGGAGTTTTATGAGAGAAAGTTTCATTTGCCTTTCAGCCATCAGGCATTGGCCAGCATTCAAGGAAGCATATCCATTCCGATGAAGAACTGGCTTGTTTCAGTCCTGAGCAGCCAAATTCATCCTTGGACTAAAACCAATTAATATTTCTAAGGGATATACAGCAGACATTAATTTAGGCTATTGTAAAAGTGGTGTACCTTAAGTATCCTTTCAGGACATACCAGTAGATTATATTCTACAGGAAACATGTAAATCTGGGAAGCACGGGTTTTATTTTTAACTTCCATTAAGAAAAAAAAAAAAAAAAGGCAACTGACTTAGTAATAGCTCTATAAAGTTTTTCTCTCCACAAAGAAAAACTGCCAAAGTACCCACATCCAGCATCTTTCCTCACCTCATTTTAGACAGCATACAGATAGAAAAATATAATCTATATC